>UZAN01046599.1:0-15668 GCA_900618425.1 Echinostoma caproni
AAGACAAAGAGTTAAACAAAGGTTGGGATATCTGAGCAGAAGCCCACTTATCACTACCCATCCCGCTCGATGCAATGGGCAGTGCGGTCCTAATTATCCTGCACGACGACCGATGCAGTAAGGAATTATTTTTTGGTTGTGTATACATCTGAGTTTGATGGACGGGTACTGCTAGGGTGTCCAGTCACTAAGCAGGAGAACGATTAGGGTTCTCAGTCCAAGCCTTCAGTTCTGATAAGAACCTAACCGCAAGGCAGCGGGTAAAGCGAAGTNGAAGTAGAGACCCATTTACTTGGATCAATTACTCTACCATTTTGCCGAATGAGACGCTAACTCGAACCCCCAACCTGGAGGACCAGGAGACTGGACTTCGTCTGACCTCTACCCATTGACCTTCCAGGCATGATTAGATCTGAGGCTTGACAAAAGCCATCCCGTATACCTCGTTGGGTCAGACAGGTGCACAAGCCATCACACCACGTCAAGGTGCAGTCTCGTCGTGATGGTGATGGTGAGGAACACAGATAACGCTGCACTGGTATCTGCAAATTTCAAATCATTGGTGAACTTGACAAGCATTTCTGGATGACTTCCTGCTGTAATACTGAAATGCGATGCATGACATACCTAAGCAATTTACCGAAAAGTTGTTCAAGTCACGTTATGCGAAGTCTTCTCTAGGGTATATGGCTTTCAGTGAACTGACTTACCTCAGAGACGATACCCTTCGTCTAATTCGATGGAGGACTACGATATACTTGGATCATACGTTGTTGGAAATCACTAAATGCATTATTGCAAATATATAGTGACACACGTTGACCGAATGCAAAATTCGATGCATCAGAACAACAGGAGGAAGTTTACAATCACAACAAGCGCGAACTGAACGAGACCGATTTTACCATTCTATTGTCTTATAATGTCTCATGCTTCTCAAATATGTAGATAGACAATCACTGGTGGAACTATACAAGCTTCAATCTGTGCCAACATTTCGAAGAACAGGTCGCGAAGCAAACCAATTTGATGAAGCATTCTTGAGCGAGGATAATTGTGGTGATCTTGCAACGGGATTGGACAGCGCTAACCACGCGCCGCAAAACATACAACCAACCCGGACAGAAGATCGCATCCCATTGGATGATCCGTGGCCCATACGATTGGCATGGTTGAATATCGCTGTACTAACATACGGGTTGCAACTGGACAACCACCAAATTAGGTTGACTCACGATATTTCTTCCTATGCGTTTCTAAATAGAACCACATTATTCATTGCTCGCATTGGTTCTACGGTTTACTTTGATCGATGGATCATTGATCCAGATTCTGATTCGTTTTATCCGACAGAGAATGCTATTCCGATCATCACACCAATTCTCCGAGCTGTTCCAGCTTTTTCTTCAATTATTATCCTATATTTGTTGCATGATAGGAGGCTAATGTTGAGATGAACGAGGATCGATGCTCGCAACAAGCTCGCCTAGATGAGTTGTGCAATATTGTGTGCATTCGAAATGACAAACGGTCTGAACAGCTGCCCGGTGACCGAGTGGGTAGTGTGCCTGCGTTTTACCTGCGAGGTCCCGGGTTCGAGCCCCAGTTTGGTGGATGGATTCGCGCACTGCTGATGAGACCCAACTAGGTCGAAACAGCTCTGTCCAGTGCTTCCCAGTTTTTGAGCTTACGCATCTTTTACACGACCGGTTCATCACACAATTTCATATTTTTATTTGAAAACAGAATGTAGATTACACGTGAATTTCCAAAGTTAGACCCAACCACAAAACTGTGTTCATTGTCTGCGAATTCCCATGAAAATAAAGAATTTTTTAAATGAGTTACGTTCAAATTTTGTTGGCTTAGGAGAACTTCGAAAGGCTGACAGCTGAGAATTTGGCACAGGAATACGCAACTCTTTGCATACTGTTAATTCCTTTTATGCGGAATTGGAACGGACTGCTTTCCCGTATCAAACCCGTCGACAAGTGACGCGCAAAGTCCCGGTTCCACTACAATGAAAATCAAGACTGTCTAGTAATACGGTACTAGTAATACGAATCAATTAATGACGTGATAAATAATATACAAACCTTGATTCGTGAGGTAATTGGGTTAGGGCAGTAGTCAAGGCGCTTTGCGATATAAGTGCGTCAAATGGGAATATGACAGCGCTCGGATGTGTCAAAATACACCTTACAAACAAGGTGCTCCAGAAGGGGACAGATTAGCAGTGTCAAAGATGGAATGTGATCAAAGTGTGCGGAGTCAAACAAAATAAGTCCTGTCAGGTAGTGACGTGAAGCTCCCAAAGGATGAGCCAATCATAAGAAAATTGGGCGCGCACAATTCGACCTCTCAAAGAAATAACAACATGCATGTGTGTGTGTACATGTACTGGTGATTCCCAAGGAATGAAACAAGTCAAAACAGGTCACGTGCGTGCGCGGTTAAATAATCGATAAATGATAAGTGGTGATCCGGTACAGAACAGGGGTACACGGAACATAGGTCAACCAATAGTAAGGGACAAAGGAGGTTACAAGAGAACTCGTTTGGTTGAAGTCGTACGAGTGAGCGGTTTGCGTGTATCTGCATGTCCACTGCACGCCAGAGACTGGAAAAACTAAGCCCTCGGTTGGTTACGTAAGAAATCGATAATCGGAATTGTACTGAACGTAGGAATACGAGAACCCGTAATGTACTGCTCAGAACTGAATTGGCTCCAACTCGAACTGCGGACACCAGTGAAATACACGAGGAATTGATAGCAGCAAATGCTTATATTTAATGATGGAATTAGATTATGTTTTATAGAATGTAATAGTCCATATGATTGGTTGAACGAGCGTCCTTCAATCACGTAACCGTTTGCACCGACGCATCATATGTACTAACTCGGATGTCATGTTCGCCCAGTGTACCATTGGTCGAACTTCGTGAACGGTGATTGGATGACATAAAACTGTACCTGGTCGTGCCTGGATTGCGGTCACGTAGGTCTGAATCACCACAGAAAGCCTTCACCCTGGTTGGCTGTGGATGTTGCATTTCACCTCATCGAAGGCCCGTGACCGAGCATATACTTATGCACACGTGCGTATATAGTGCTACTGTTTCGGTCTGGACATGCACGAAGTCAGATGGATGCATAGGAAGGAACCAGCATATCGGGCTTTTGCGATAACCGAATTCACATCACCCCGTCCTATTGCATGTACTTCATCTGAGTTGAAGCTCTACGAGAAGTTACTACTTCAAGGAATGTCATCTCAGCTGAATGTACAGGACCGAGACAACTTTGCATACCTCCGATCTCGTTCCAAATTAGGTGCTATAACTTCTCTGGTTCTCCACATTCTCTCGGTTCTCGATGAAGATAAGTAAGCTCTCAGAATATTTTGCTTTAACTATGGCGACATTTTCAGTTGTATTAAGAAATGGATCATTTGTTTTCCTATTTAAATATTACATACCATAACTGCAGTACTCACAGACTCCCTCAAAAATAACTTATAGTTAACACGATACCTTGGTACTTCCTCTTCCCTTTAGTCTATCTCTACATTGGAGTGCCATCCTGTCTGAGCTTTACTTTGCTTTTCATATTTCATCCATGCCTAGTTTTCAAAATTCGCTGCTCATTAAACACTTATTGGATGTTGTGGTCGGAATCGCCCACTCTAATGTATTTGTCATTTCCACCTTTCAACTTGACCTTTCTAACCTCACTGATTGGTCAACTGCCCAGAAATTGACTAAATACGTATACGGTTGGGTTTCACTTCTCAGAGAGAACTGTTACGTAAATTTCGAAATATGCCCTCACTCGAATTTAGAACACAATTTCAGGCGAACAATTGTTTTCAATAACTCATAATCATGGGCCACACGACCGTCGTGACATAGCTGAAAACCCCGGAAGCACAGATCTGAGAATGCGGTGTGCAACACACACACACACACACACACACACACACACACGGACACGCATACACGAAGTGAACGATTCTTCACATTTTTTGTTCGCCTCCCAACCCCTAGGATTTTTACCCTCATATAAACCGTTACGTAAGTTTTTTGGATTCCTGTTTCACAGTGAGCAAACGAGATGAGACCATAAACTAACCCGTAAATGTTAGGTATCTCGGTGTATCGTTCGACTGGAATTCGTGCTATTCTGATCAAGTTAGTCCTGTATCTTGAAAGGTCGGAAGATTACCACTTTATTTCCTACCTAAACCTGAAGGTTTTAACCTTTCCTCGCTTCTTGATCCGCGGTTTTCTTTTTGCTTGTGCTATCCTGTGATCTTCCCAGGGATTTTCAGAAAGGACTTTAAGTTGCCC
This sequence comes from Echinostoma caproni, assembly GCA_900618425.1. Classification (NCBI taxonomy): domain Eukaryota; kingdom Metazoa; phylum Platyhelminthes; class Trematoda; order Plagiorchiida; family Echinostomatidae; genus Echinostoma; species Echinostoma caproni. Next base: position 4,351 of record UZAN01046599.1, read on the forward strand.
TCCAGATCCTATCATTTATCTGAAACTCTCTGTCACTTCATCGTTTCACAGCGTACAAACTCACGTCACTCGTTGTCCGCTTCACATCCATCACACGCACATCTCATAGATCGTACGTCGTTTTCTTTCATCCGATCCCACTACCACTGTATATTTGCTCCCACAACCGCCTACTGCTAGTGCCTTAACTTGCTCGATTTCTCAGTGACTTGGATCGCATCGATTCTAAACTTAACTCACTCATATCGCAAAGTATGTATAGTTTTAGATGATGAATTCGTTGTGTAAATGAAACGTGACCTGAAAAGCGGCGAAGCACTGAACAGAGCTGTTTCGATCGGGCTGGGTCTCACCAGCCGTGTGCGAACCCATCCACCAAACTGGGGATCGAACCCGGGACCTCACAGGTATATCTTGTCTTTCTGTCTCTTTACTTCCTTCCTTTTTCTATTTATTGAATATATAAAAGTACAGTCAACTTTCAGGAAGTGGGCTGCGGCCATACAAAGGCTGCCTGGGGGAAATACAGATATAGGGAAGACGGGCGGCGGTGGAACGGTTTGAACTCGGGACACCCAGGTCACTAGTTGGTGACCTAACCACTTGGCCACCCCCGCCCAAACACAAGTCTACTATGCATTCGGTCACCGGGTAGCTGATCAAATGAAATGCCGCAGTTCTCTTATATGCATAGTTTTGTCCTTGCCTTACGCAATTCGAGTGCAATTTTACTCACTTCATTGGTTCTAATTTACCCCATCTAGCTACTGAATATTCATTCACATTTCGAGGTGCGTAAAACGTATACTTGAATTGACTTAACAGGCTTTATCGGGAGCTCACCACAATGCCTGTAGCATTACACTTGCCGGACTGTGTGTGGGCAGCCCCAGTTGCATCGGTGTCAATTTATGTATGGTCGACAACTCTTTGCACTCACCCCAAATTGAAGCCTGTCCTTGCGCTATCTGCAAGGACAAATCAGTTCAGGGTCAATCAGTTGTTTTGTCCATAAGCGTTATCATGAAGTACGCGGTACTTTTGATTCCACAAGGTTACACAATGAGCGTGTTTAGGCCTCTGTGCATGATATGCCATAGTGTCCTTTTTCAAGTCAGTAGTAGCTTTATGCACCCGGATGGGTGTATTTTCAGCAATTACATCATATTTGTGGATTCAAATTTACAAAATCGTTACATAATGAAACTGAAAGCAATGAGATGTTTGTCAATGAAGCAAGCGGTTGCGCTATTCTGTGGAATTTGTCCTTGTCCATAAGTAGACATGCTAGGTATGGCAGAACAGAATTACGATAAGCAGAGATACGTGCAAATAAAAGTTTAAATCTTGAGTGTGTGGACGATGTAGATACAGCTTTTGAAAATTCAATGTGTAATGGGTGATGAGTGTCTGAGAGTACTTTGGCGGTGAAACTTTCACATGCTTGTAGGTGTCTGTCAATGATAGCATCGGCGAGTTTATCCTATTGTTAGCCTATTGTTAGTAGTAACTATCCAGTGGATTTAAATTAAAAATCCACATTGGTTGCAAGTTAGTCGCTATACGCATGGCAGACTGGTAGTGTATGATTGTAGCGAATGGATAATCAACTGTGCCTCCTTTCTTTGCTGTTGGGCCAAAAATGAACTGACTGACAAGTAGTAAAGATGAAACTTGAAAAGAAAACATGATTAGACAACTCTACTCGGCCCCGGTTTGAGCTGGTTGGTCTCGGTGGTAACACTCACACACACCTTCCATGCAATGAGTCCAGCTAGGTAGTCATGACTTACTGATGAGCTCTAAATAGAACGAAACTCAAATATACTACTCCCCGAGTTTGTGAGCTGAGGACTACTAGGGTTTGGAGATGAAGTCTGGTGAATCAATTGTAATAGACTACTCAACAGTGTTCGTATTACCACTGTTGGGATTGTGTTAACATTGCTTTCACAATGTGCTCAATATTAACCACTTATCATCAAGGATCGAACGAGATTTTTATGCTAGAAGCCTCCGAGCCAACAAGTTGTACCATAGAGCCATTTCTGCGAATTTTCGAGATAGGCTTCTATGAAACTAACAGTGAAAATAATTCACCATTCATCTGCATGTCTTCATTGAATTTCTTGCATATGATTTTATCTTTCTGACCGAAAACGGATTTCTCGTACTCTTCGCAAGTCAAGTCAACGAATCGCTCTATACACCCCGAGGGGGTGGATATTCAGCAATCACATAACCACAGTGTGTGCAAAATTTTTAAAAAATGCCAAAGAAATGTAATGGATGGCAGCATCACAAACCAATAGCCTACAGTTGTGTTAATCATTGGTTTAGTTTAGTAGATTTTCTGCAATAAGTTCATAGATTATGAGAAATCTGGAGAGATACAGGACAATAGAACGGCTGTAAACCTCACTACGTGCCTTTAGAAGTTAATGACTGGAACTGGTGGATGAGTGAGAAAGACACTGACTAAGGGCGAAATAAAGGGAATGGGAAAAATGAGATAAAATCGTCCTGGAGACTGTTTTTACACGACTTGAAGTGCTATGCCTCCACATGCTATACCAGATGTTCCCGTGGTATAAGACCAAATACGAGCAGAAACTAGAGGGATTGGGAAAGGAGTTTGAGGTCCTTGTTGAAAATCACAGGTAAGATGAAAAGGGACCGATCAAGTCGGTGGGGCACAACTCAAACAAAACATAGTGAGTTTGAAACAATTAGCCGCATTTCCCCGATCCGTGTGAAGTTGTATACCTTTCATACAATTGCTTGTTAGATGTATGCTCAAACCAGGCTTGATGACCCCAAAACCCTAACGTTCGGATCTGGATTTTACAATTTTCAGTTCACAATCTGATTTGAATTCTCTCTGTCCAAACGTTCCATAGGAAATATTTGTCACAATAAAACACCACCCTTTTTTTGGTCTGAATGCTATTGAACAAATAACAACGCGTTTCACATAAACTTGTTGCATACATTCGTGACTGACCTTCCCGTTTTTTGGTTCATTAACACATTCTCACTGATTGATACACATTCCTTGACCATTAGCGAAAGCATTTACTTAACACAGTAGCAATAGATGTGCATGGGCCCTTGAAGAAAAAGGCAAGAGGGATGACAATTGGGTACACCTGGATGCAAGATAACCGTGAAATATCAGATTGGTCTTCCTTTGTACGGGTGTTTGGGGCAAAACAACCGTTAGATTTATGAAACATTCGCGCTTTTTTTATAATCAATCCACGAGACCGTAGCATACTCTGAGTGAGTCCCAGTACATTTTTGTGGACATTCAAGCAATTCACTCCTTATTCCTGTCGGGGAATGTGGATTGCACGGGATCAGTTAAATTTCGGTGTAGTTTTATTGGGAAAAAAATTGAACTTGAAAAATAGACACTCTTTAGAAACCGAGTGGTAAAGGTCACCAAGTAATCACCCCAGAGGATAAGTGTTCGAAACCCACCACCATCACCTGACTCCCCGTTCCGTGTTGTATGATAGTTCATTGATTGATCACCTCTCTCTTCCTAAAATTTTGCATCATTATAAATTCAGTAGAAGGATATAAAGGGAAATGATGCGAATTGAATCGGAAACACTGCAACGCTTCGTCAAACGACCCGAAATTCCCTGCCAGTTCCTTGTGAAGATTAGCTCACTGAATCAATGTTTTGTATGATGTTCAATTGCTAGACTTTCACCCGTAATTATATGTACATTTCAGGGGAATAACAAACACAAGTAAAACGGTTGCAGACGAGAAGCCACAGAACGAAAACATTCGTGAAAAGTTTCATCCAGTGGTTGGTAGCCACTTCGCATTTGTCATTCTGGCTATGAGCCGAATAAGCTCAGTTCAGTTCGCACAGGATGGGATTGGTCGAGACAAATCGTGCATCCTGATTTTTGTGTTGTCAGCGAGTTGTACTGGGGTTCCAACACTGCGCGTGATTTGTTCTGCATTTTTCTGGAAGGTAGAATTTTCGGATGCAGCACCACATCCAGCAGATATACGTAACTTGAAAATACATCCACAACTTACATCGTCCACCTTTCAATGAGCCATTTCCGAGAACACCATGTTCCAGCACAGACACAGTGCTCGGTTCAAGGCCAACCCCGTTATGCGGTTCTACAGCAGTCTATTTCTTTGTGATATACCTCGGCTCGTGAAGGATCTGGCCCTCAGTTCCAGCCTGCAACGCTCCTCCCTTTTCAGCCTAGGGCTATGTATGACTTCTAGTGCCACACTAGGAAGAATGGGATGTACTGGTCCGATTGCATCGATCGAAAATTTGACCCAGCTGGAGGTTGTAATGATAAATTAGAGTGACTAAGATGTGAATGGTCCAAGGAGATCTTTAGCATGTAACACACACGCACGCACACACAAACACACGATGTGAAGATTGTACACTTCAGTGTCACGTGATGCTGTGATAAGCAGTTGAACGGTGATTGATGATGGCTGAGCAGTGAAATGATGCTCAAGAAAAGAATGACTAATCTGGAAAAGATTGGTAGAGAACAAGAAAAATGAGTTTGTGGGGGGGGGGAGGATTGTAGACTCGAACCCGTAGATACACCACGAAAGAGCTGACGGGTTGTTTGGAAGCGTACGACAGATATGGGAGTTCGATTGTTTCTGTTTACCAACAGTACATGGAATGTGAGCGAATCAATTCGCACTACGTTCTATATTGATAAAATTTTGAATTGTTCTCGTTTCGTCATAAACTTCAGTTGTGACAGAAGATTTTTTCTATAGCACATTTAGCAAACTTCACGACGAATTTCATCCTTGCAATTGAATCAAATCCTCCAATACTCACATGAAACAACTAGTCAGATTGTGGTTGTTTCCAACCGAGTCATAACCCCTGAGGCTAGTGCTCAGATGAGCGAGGTCTGTGGTCTGTAACAACCTCGCAAAGACGGTTTGTGCTATATCGTGTAAATGGAAGATGAAAAACGGTCTGATCAGCTGCCCGGTGGCCGAGTGGGTAGCACCCTTGCATTCTGCCCATGAGGTTCCGGGTTCAATTCCTACTTGGGTCGATGGGTTCGCTGATGATACTCAACTAGGTCGAAACAGTTGTCCAGGGCTTCCCAGCTTTTCAGTTCAAGCTTCATTTGCCATATACACGACAAATTTCACCTGTGTAAACTTCACTTTGCTTGTTTTCTTGGTTTTTATTCCAACCCAATGAGATGATCAGAGCGCTTGTTGATTGTTTTATTCTCAAGTTTTGCTCCAGTCACTCGTAAAGTTCACGTGTATGCGAAAACAAAAATTACAGCACAAAAATATGGTTATCGTCCTACACAAATGATATTCGTATAATAGATTTTTTTAATTTTTACATTTACGATTTTCCTGCTGGTCGCGTGAGGTGCACATTTTGGTTGAGTGAAGGTCATCTCGGAAGAACAGTTGTGTCGATTTGTCAATTAATTTGGTCTCGAAACCACAACAGACTTGAGATGGAATGTCCNTCCTTTAGTCAAGGTCATCTTTAGTCCAATTCCAATCTGCCGAAATTTGCTTTAAATCTTTGACTACTGATACAGCGGGTAGGTGGATGGAAAGTGGCGTGATAACCAGTCTAACAATCAGCCCAGATGGCAATGAACGGCTATCGTGGCTCTTAAAACGAAAGCGACTGTAATGGTTTAGGAAGTGTTCACGTCATTCATCCACGGAGATCGCTAGACACATTTCCTCGCCCAGTTGCGTATCGGGTCCTCAAGGGAGATCTCATCTGCCTGAGGAAGATCCTGAGAGGTGATATGGGCTCGGAGCTGCAACAGTACTTCCCTTTACGGACAGAGCACCGCACACGGGGGCACTCTCTCACGTGGCGTAAACTTCAGTCAGTTGGTCTTCCGTTAGTCTACCGACTCTCGCTTAGGTCAACAACACTCTGGAATTCCCTTCCAGCGATTGTCGTGGAAGAGAAGACAGACACTGCTTTGAAACGGCGTCTGGATGAGCACCTGAAGGGGCTATGGAGGAACGAACACTTATGATCGGACCTTCGACCCAGTGGTGATGGAGCTTACACAGGCACCCTGCCCTCTGCCCTCGATACTGAAGACTGAAGACCTCATCGTGTCCGCGATCGTATCTCCGCTCTGATGGTGGATGGTTAAAAACATGGTATATGACTGTTGGTTCAGATGCTGTAATTTCAGTTCACTTGTCCATGTATGGTGTGCACTACTGAAACGAGGACTATGGACTCCAATATCCAATGTCATCGCTTCCGGTCGCTGTTTGTGGACTGTTTCCAGCTAATATGTTCACGAAGCTGATTTATCCACAGTGGGATTCGAACACACGTCCTCCGGAGTGATTATTCAGTCACCTTTACCACTATACTACCGCCGGCCTAATCATGGATCCTTTTTTATTGATTCAATCAATGGATTCAACTATTCAGGTAAAGTTTTTTATTGATTTTCATTCTCTTAACACTGCCAGCATTTAGCATAAATACGTCCAAAAAGATGGACCTGAGAGATGTTTTTGTTGCATCATGTTGTGCTCACTATTACACGTCCAAATGTACTAGTTATTCACCACTTCATGGAGGTTAATAATGATAGCCTACAATTCAACCAATGTTTATAAAATCACATAAACACTTGCCAACGATTTTCTCTTCAGCAACATTTTGAAGTTAAGTCAGTCAGTCAGTCAGTCAGTGGTGATCAAGTTGTCACTGATAGCCACATGGCCACAAAGCGTGAAATTCAAACCTTCCCTCCGATACCCAACCTGCAGTATAGGCGATTCCACTCTTCTTCAGCTTAACTTCGGACGTATCCAACTGAGACCTTATATTGGATTCGCCACGCTCAGCCAATGGACTTGGGCTAGCGTTGCCCAGAGCCAGACAGTTGGTACTCTTGACTTAGTAAATGGGTCACCACATCCGAAATGTTTATCATACATTGGTCACAGTCAAAGTCGAATTTTCTTTTTGGGAAATACTTATAATTGGTTGTTTTCCCTGTCCCATGGGGTTTTCGCACAAGCTGATCAAGTTGCCGATCATAGAGACGAAAATTATCATTCCCTGTACTTCTACGAATATTCAAATTTATGTCATCGTAACATTTCATCCAGATTGTGCCTGGTAGAAAGAATTATGAGCACAGAAACAATGTGAGGTGATGGAGAATTTCAGATACTGCACACTCTGTTGGCAACTGAATGACGTCGAAATTATAGTTTACACTTTTGGAGCACTTAATTGAATGAGTGTTCCCTGAGCTGAGTCTTGGGAAACTAAGTGAATAATGAATAACATGGATGGTTTGGATTCTTTATCATTTGATCGATCAAAATCAAACCTCTTCGAATTCGGTGATAGTGCAATCCTAATGATTCCACTCTTCCTGAATAGGCCTTGGAATGCAGTCCCTTGACCTTCATGGTAGCCATTCTCTGTGGACATTCCAAAATCTTACAATCATTTTGTTGACATGGATTCCACTCTGGACTGGCCTATCGTATATGGGGTCGAATTTAGGCTGCTAACAAGCGTCGGGGGAAGCATAATTTGCCGAAGACTCGCTGACAATGAGATCCTTCTCATTCGAGGCATACAGAATTTTCTGACATCTCAGGAAGTACAGAAACCGAATTTTTGTGGTGCAGGAATATAATGGTGCATTTCGATGCATTGAATTAGATTTCATTTTCGATATCGGCTATTGATAAGTCGTACCAAGTGTTCTCTGAAGTGCCAGTGAGTCCCTAGTGAAGCAGACCAGTGAAACTGCTTTTTGTAAAATTAGAGCTTCCTTTGACTAGAGCACTTCGATATTCGATCACCCAAATGTCAGACTGACAACACGTAGCAATGAATTACTTCAAAAACCACGGTCTATCGATTTACATCTGTTTATGGTACTGTTTGCATAGTCAACCAAAAAAGCTAGTCTAATGTGAGTAGTGGAGGATTTGATTAAATTTCAATGGAACTTAAAATATTGAGTCCCCTTTACCCAATTCGTTAGAACCGATAGAAGACAAATACTGCGAGATGTTAACATTTCTTTTAATCTTGTCAGTCGCTACAACGTAAAACAATCTGGTATTTATACAAGCAAGTTTTGATAACTACAGTAGTGGTAAAACGGACAATAGTGAGGGAAGCGGGGGAGAGGGTGGGGTGGGAAATCAGGTCCATGGCAGTTTGACTGATTGAGTAAGAAACTTTTGTGCACACAGGACTGGGTTACGTAACTTGATTAGCATCGCCTCGCTAAATGCCAAAATCCTGGGGTTCAAGTTACGTAATAACGGCTTGAACGATATTTGTGGGTCAACGATGTGTCCAGCTGCCATGAGATGTTTTGTGATTGATGACCCTTATCGGTTTGACCTGTAAGACTTTGTTGCGTCATCAATTGTACCAACCATTTGCGAATGTGTTCAGACATCCGCTGTGCCAGGGGCCGATTCGTTCTGCCGATTCAAGTGTCACCGCAACTGCAGGTAAACTGGTAGACGATATGTGAAGCAGAATTGTTTCTCTGGTTCTGTTTTCGATTGTCTACACGAAATCCTTGGGTATACGGTATCAATCGAAGCTGTGCGGCAGGAAACGTTCGGCACAGTGTCACCTTGAGCTTTTGACGTACGTCGTTCATTATATGATCACCTTTAAAGGCGAGTCTGAAGAAGACGCTCTTCTTTGGTACTTTGCAGAAGAGATCAACCGGTGTCTTTAGCCTGCTGTGCACCAATAAATTTCTCTGGAAAGCCATTATCCAGTAGCGTCCTTCGCAGAAAGGTCTCTTCTTCTTGGACAGTGTCAGGAGAGCATATATTCCTGGCGCGATGGAACAGAGTCTTCACCAGACCTCTTTTGTGAGCCACGGGAGCGAAACTGGCAAATTGTAAGTATTGCCCATTCCATGTAGTCTTCCGGTAGACGGATCTTTGCAAGGTTCCATCTGATCGCCTCCTGATTTTTGTATCTAAAAAAATCCAAACAACCATCCTTTTCCTCCTCAACGGAAACCGAGAGATTGGGATGAATAGTATTAAAAATTGGTAAAATGGTGTTAAAATGCTCAGAGTCAGTAAAAATCAAGATATCATCAACATAACGTTTGTACAAAACAGCCATTGAAATATTATCATCCAATTGTCTTTCAATCATTCCTAGAAATACATCGGCTAATGTTAGGCCTAAGGGACTACCCGTTGCTACGTCGTAAATTTGTCTATGCGCATTACAGTTCCTGGGCAACGATCCACAGGTCAATAGTGTCAACCAGTTAGGAGCAGTGCAGTTCAAACGGAAACTGTATGACGTCAAGAATGCAGACATGCTATTGGCAAAGAATTATCTAACCAATGATATTTCTTTATACATATTATTTAATCCCATTAGTTTTTCTCAATAAACTAACCGCTAGTTCTGTGGCCTTTTGACTGCGTCTCGTTAATGGGAGATTCCCGCCTACGATTGCTAGTGCGCTTCTATGTTTTAGTTACGATCGCTATTCGTGATCTGTAATCCGTACCTATTCCGATTACCATAGAAATCCCTGATCTGAGTCTTTGCTGCCCATTCGATGACGGTTTCAGAATTGTCGACCACTCTTTTCATAAATCACACCGAGGTGTGTTCGGTCATTCGGTGACGTAACTTCCTCTATGTTCTGTAGATGGACAGGGATTCACATATGAAGTGGTAAATACGGTTTGATTTGACGCAGAGAGTAGTGGTTCTTTCACCGATGTCGTTGGTATCCCGGGGTGATAGTTAAGTGGCCTGGTCAGCTGCACAATAGACGCACTGGACAACAGAGTTCAATCGATGCTGACTAATTCACTCACGCCATCTCCTCATGAAAACTTTAAAAAGCCTTCTCTGTTAACTTACTAACTTTACTGCGGCTGGCTCCTTGGAAAGGATAAGCCGGCTCCAGACATGATCAGGATCATGAAGTTCATTGGGAGTTTGGTACGAGAGACGTCCCCAGCGTCACTCGGAGTTTTTTATTTCGAGGCCGCACCTCTGGCCTTTGCACAACCAATTGCAAACTGCAAGGCAGTCGGAAGTAAACCCTCGCCTCGGAAGTGAGGGGGCCAATGACTTTAGTTTTTAAAGGCTAGTCACATCGACCGTTGTCAAGACACCGTCACTGGGCTTATGCGGCTTTTAAAAGGATCCAGGTGACCAGCCTGAAACCCACCACACCCTGGCAGTGCCGTCGCTGTTTGTTCGCGAATGTTTATTTGTTGCGGTATGCCACAACTTATTCACAGCTAATCTTCTGTGAAGGTATCTTCCCATCCACAAACCGGGGACGCGCCTGGTGGCATTCAGCTATGCTTAATCCAAGGGTATCCAGGTTAAGAGATCACTTTAATCATTTAAGGAGTTGTTGACTTCACAAGCTATAGCTATCCATGTAGAGTGACGCGTAAAAATCCCGGAAGACGGTGTCTTTCAACAAATGGTTTTTTTCTGCAAAGCGATACTGAAATGCAGATTGCAATAGTGTAAACTACGCAAACCCCAACTTGTGGTACTATCCGGTTTAACAAACGCCGAAATCTGTGGGGCCGATAATTCGACAAGCAAGAATTGCAGCACGATGACAATGGAACGAATACACCAAAACAATGTCAAACAAGATCACATGCATCTGTGGTAGTCAATGTTGGAAAGTGACCTAAAGGGNCCTAAAGGGAACCAATCGAAACACAATGGGTATGAATCCGAGTCCGCCGTGACATGACAATGAGGTAAACTTGTGAATGTGTGTGTGTGTGTACACTGGTGCCACGGTCAGTCGATCATGGGCACGGATCGATGAGACAGGTGAGACCAACATAGAGGACAACGTAGCGGAGCAAATATACCAATAGTGCGTGCGTATGTGTAAACGCTTTGGAGAACAGTCATAGGCTCGGATCAATGGGAGGATGAAATCAATAACACGGACAAAGTGAAAGATGGATAATAGGACAACGGTGCGGGTTGTATGTAAAGAGTGTTAATTCGAGGCAGAATTTATTCAGCGGGAGTCCTTTGTGCATATTTCATGACTTAACTTGTGTGCGAATGAGAGCAACTGTATGTCGCATTGGGGTGAGGGGGGAGGAAGCTCGTGAAATGTAAATAATGCCCAGACCACTTGAGTTTCTGAAGAAATATCTTTATGTTATATAGGTCGTACGGTAAGGCGTTTGTCTCAACGTGTTAAGGAGCACCACCCGCGATGGTTGAGTCAAGGAAAAACCGGTTGCATTTCTAGCGCGATTGT
>UZAN01046602.1:17598-28671 GCA_900618425.1 Echinostoma caproni
GGGGGGGGGGGGATTCAGCGCCCCTCTGTGTGGGGATGTTTGTAATAGTAGTGATATAAGTGCACTAGTTTCTCTGTTCCATGAAATCGAAGCAGTTTACATTATAGAGCCATGCATGTGTGTGCGTGAGCCAGTGTGCGTTAGCATTAGCACAAGCTGTCGTACATTTATACAACAAGTCTACTCACTCATTCGTGCGACAGCGCGCTTGCATGCACACACACACACACACAGGCACGAGAAAGCGACTGTATTTTACTTGAAGAAAGCACAAATAGCTGGGTTAGGAAAATAGGATCAGCTGATGAAAGGCCAATAGGTTTGGGTAACAAAAAATAATAATAGTAGTATTGGTGATAGTACTGCCTTCCCCACATAGCAAGCAGTATAAATACATGGTGATGAGGAGGGAGGTGGGGTGGGATGGGATGGGCCGGAGAGGTGAAGGAGCCTCAGCTTGTCTGTAAAATTGAGATGTGTGTGATCGGATCGGTGAACCAGTTGACCAGTAGACCGATAGGATCGGAACGGACGTGATAAAATTTGTTTTGGTGAGGTAAGTACCAGCAAGTTTTGAATTCGTTTCATATTAGTTCCAGGTTGGGTATGTCGTTACAAGTTGTTGGATTTATGGCGCATAAAACAAAATTGACAGCAAATCAAAATCTTTTGGAACCGTAATTGAAATTCACACAAGACAGAAAAATTGTAATAATATACTACTAATGGGTAGAGAATTGTCTGGTTTTTTGTGTGACGAGGGGTGGTGAAGGAAGGAGAGCAAAAACAAGCTTACTGGTGGATCTCATATATACCATTTTGTACGGTGGTAATGGACGGCATTCAGCGAAGTGCAAACCCATTTAGCGTGTTCAAACTCCTATGGTCATGACACATGCTATGGTGCTCTCGAAATTCCAATTTAGGAAGCCACATTTGAAGCACACAGGGGCTAATGGATTTATGATATTTAAGTTGCTTCTTCAGTCTTGTCTTTTGTTTCATCTCCTCCCAGCAGTTGTTCACGTTGATTGTCTTCCGCATCTTGACCGGCAGCCAGATCGGCGGGATGTAGTATTTTTATTTCACCACGATGCTTACCCTTCATTTTGCGTTTCGTACCTCGTTCATATTTGTCCACTTTAGACGTGTCTTCTTCGAATCCAGCAAATTTCTTTGGTTTTTCTTGCATTTCTTGGGCACGTCGTTCAAGTTCGTCTGCCCCGCCCTTGCTATAGCTTGCTTGACGAAGACCGGGTTTCTTCCGTTTGAAGAAGCCTAATACATAGAGCAATATGACAATCAAGGCTAAAAAGATAATGCCAAGAACTACACCGACAATGATTGGCCAAATTGGGATCTGATGCAGCAGTTTGGGTCGAATTTGAGGAAAGAAGAATGTTTGAGCCAAATGAAAGTAACCCACTGGTTCTTTGGCTGGAACCACACCTTCTGGAACATAACCCTGATCCACAGCCAACGATGTAACAACCTAGAAGAGAATACGGAAGAAGAAAACTGATTACTTTGCATAAACATATAACAATTATTGTAGTTTTGTAGATTATTTACTTCCTTTTTTGGCTATTTATTATATAAATGTATAGTTAAGTTTCCGGAAGAGTGACTCCGGATATATAAGGATGCCTAAGGAAATACAGGAATGGGAAAGATCGGCAGTGATGAAGTGATTCGAAACCAAGACCTCCAGGTTCGCATGACGATAACCTTGAGTATTATCCCACCACTTGATGTACCTCACGGACTCACGTACAGACAATTCACAAGAATGCATACGACAAAGTATACTGCATTAGTTTATAACACAATTTGGGTGTTGACTGATTCCTTTCACTATTATCGGTTGGTATTGACCGAAGTGCATTATTGGACATTCAAATTAATCAGAAGGGAGGAGAAATTATATCTCAATGACTGAACTCACACATGAACCTGTTGTGAAAACGGCATCCACAACAACGAGACGATTGAACCACCTTTGTCATAGACGTAACATGTCACTGAAGTTGTAAGATTATGTATATTGTGTTACCATTCGTTCAGTTACGCTTTACAGTTGTGAGACCCTGGACTTGTGAGCATTAGATAACCATTGACTTGAACTTTCAGCTATCGGTACTCACGAATTTAGACCCACACGGAGTTGAGCGAACGGGTGACTAATCTAGAGGTAAGCCGTCGTGTGTTTGGGACTTTATCGGGGACATATTTTCTAGGGCACTGAATTCAGATTAATACGCTTTGCTGGTTAGGTAGCGTATTGCTTATGCCCAGCTGTCTTCTGCCGCACCTCTCTTTATTCGCTGTACTTACTGCGGGTTAGAGGAAACAAAGTGGAGGTCAACAAATGACGTGAAGACGAAGCATGAAGAAATAACTGCAGTTATTGGGTAAAGTAGTCGTCTCCCACCACTCAGGGTAGGGTCCAAAAGACTCTGCAACCGACAATAGCGACGTTCTTGTTGTCATTTCTTATCAGAAAAACAACTCGAAAACTTCTATATGCACAGTTACATTTTAAATTCTGTGTGCTGACCATCGACGACCAATTTCTTTCTCCCACCCTGAAAACTAGGCCCAGTCTTTGTCCATCTTACATATTCATACTAATCTTGCATACATTACGAACTTGGCAACAATCAGTGAAGTTCACTTCGCTGGGTTTTGCTATAGGATGATGATAATGATGATAACAATGAAATCAACTCAACACAAAGATGCTACACATTTTTGTCTTGTCTCACGATGCATCTCCTGATGTGATTACTTGCTTGAATGTGGTTTGATTTAGTTGGTTATCAATAGAGGGTGTATCCGCGATAGGTATCTACTGATTTTATAATACCTTAACTCATACAGCCAATTATTTTGTATTTTTGGACCCCAGCGTAACAGATGTGTATGTGAAGCGGTCATTGCCAAATGATTGGTATCTATCACATTTCATTACTGATTCTAGTGTTAAGCTATTCCAAAACCATGAAAATCTTCGTGAACTGATGAAACTGATCGTTTGCTCACTTGTTGGACATAGAGGGATGACCATAGGTTTTCGGATCATCGAACAGAGATTCGCTTTTTTAAGCATTCCTTTCGGAATCGGAACTCCTTTAGATCAGTATGTGACGAAAACAATGCGAGAAATTTACAAAATGCTTTAGGGGGTGACCTGAATGCAGGACACCAATCATCCGATCAATCGTGCAACCAATGTACACATCTTTTCATCATGCCATTTAGCTAAATGATCAAACGGATTTGGTGCACCTTAGCGAATCCGCATTGTATCAAACTGATTATCCGGGGACAATATTTTAGATTTAATCTCCTCGTGACAGATATTTGGATTTATTGATAGTTGTTACTTTGAACGTTTGACTGCATTCCCAAAATCGAAAAGCTATATTTTGGCACAAACCATTCAATGGGAGCTTCCATAATAAAGCTCAATGAAATGCCGCTATGTGCAAAGTACTGCTAGCCATTAAGCTATGTTCTTGTACTTCCGTCAATTCTGAATTACCCTGAGGGTTTTCGGTGTCCAGATAAAATCCTACTTATAATCAGCGGAGGTATGAACCAAATGGAACCCGCTTATTAGGCTGTGTATGCTTTCGTTCCCTGGATAAATGTGCTTCTATCCTTGAACCCATTTTATTTCATTGGTTTCATAAGATATCTGAGTGCGCAAGTTCTTTCTAACTGCTGTCTTGATGGAGGTGGACAAGATTAATGCGAATTCTGCAACCTCCGCCCATCTTACTATTTTGAACTTTTCTCTAAGCTGTATTATTATTTGATTTTATTACGGGACATGAATTCACTGTTATCGGAGTTGGCAGGTTTTTGTAATGAACGAATTAGATCTGGTCATGAAACGAACACAATCATCCTTTAGGTAGAAGTGACAAATGTGCGTATTCTCGGAACAAACAACCAAATAAGTGCTTCTTCCCGTGAATATTGTTGATAACTAGCTGTTTAGAGACTAAATATAATTAGAGTATAATAACATTGAGCGCGTTCCTGTTGTAAATGAGAGCTAACCCTGCTTAGTATAAGAGCTTTGTTGACCGTTGACAAGCCTTACTATATTCTGTCAACTTTATGTTGTTCAACCCTGACTACACTTGAATGTTAAGCTGTTATCTGATGGCTCCTCAACGGAAGACTTGTGCTAAAAACATACTATCAGAAATTCAGTGCCCTATCTCACCACCGCATGTTTTCTCCCACAGTGCTTCTGTCTTCCTTCACATTTCCCTCCGTTCGTTCTCAACTTTTTCGTTGCACCCTCCATACGAATCCATTACAAACATTAGACATACATATATAACGTATGTGATGGATCGGTATATATATATATACCTGATTTCCTTGGAAATTCTGTAGAGATGTCCATGCGTCTGTGCTTATGAGCACTAAAAGCAACAAAGTGAACTTTTGTGATTTTAGTCTATAACCCGAAGGGAACCCTTGTTATTCTGCAACGGTGATACCCGTTTAGGATTAGTTAACTGTGTTAGCTTGGCTCACTCAACTGTAACCGGGACAATTCCATACCGTCTGTGTTATAGTCAGCACACAGTAGATGCTTGCGTGCGGGCACGGATCTAAAGGAGGATGTGTGCATTTGTACATGTTCACGGTAGATAGGCTCAACCACAAGGCAGTTAGCAATAATTAGGTGTAACGTTCAACTACTGATAGTAGTAAAAGTAGGATTTTGAATTTGGCCTGTACAGAACATGATTATTTTGGGTGTCGAGGGGTATTGCTGCATCCATAACTGTGCAACGACAATGAAATAATACAGTTTCGAAATATGCCACTTCTTGGATTATTCCATTCACGGAATGTGAACCAATCCTAACTATTACTGGGTGTTCAACACCATGTCGATAGAACACCTTTAGATAGATAGTACAAAACCGAATGAAAACCGAAACTGGTTGTTCGAACTATGCATTTTTGATGGTAAGCTGAACAACACACGGGAGTTTATTTTGCCCACTTCTAAATTTTGGGACAATGGAGAATTGGTAATAAGCAGTTCACTTAAAGATGATATCAAAGATCAAAGATTTATTATGGGAATAACTTACAAGCTCATGCTTTTCGCGTCCCATAGGTTCGTGTTGTGGTTAAAAAAAGTGATATATACAATTCCTTGTGTAAAATGTCACATTATACGGAATTCGTCCACTATTGCACGCAACTTCATTTATGTTGGAATGTAAGGTAAGCTAATGTTTCATCAAGTCTCAGTTTGAAAGATTCAATGTTTTGTGCACAGACGACGTGGGGTAGGAGAGAGTTCCAGATCGAACACACTCTGACTGCAAAAGACTGACGCCGGTATTCCAATCGACATTTTGAGACCACTAGTTTGAACGGATGTCCTGTAAGATGATCATTGGATGATAATATTAGCAGCGGGCGACACGGATGTCTTGGGTTTCACATTATTTGGTATACCGTAATCATATCTCCTCTGATGCGCCGATATTCATTGGAATATAACCCTAGCGAATTCAGTCCCTCTGCTGATGAATAACGATTCAACCCCCTAACCATTTGATGGCCATCCTTTATGGAAGCTCCAGCATTTCGCATTCACGTTGTAGCCATGGATTCCATACCTGGATGGCGTACTCTGTGAGTGGGCGAATGTATGCTGATAGTAGACTGTGAAAAGCGCTGACTCAAACCGGCCAAAGACCCGCTTAAGCAAACCAACATTCTTCACAGCTGCGTTCGACACCTTGGCGCGGTTGAGTGAGCAGCTTTAGTTTCTTTGAATGATGATGCCCAAGTCCTTCTCACTTGAAGCATGTGGCAGTTGTTCATTTCCGAGAAAATACGAAAATCGCCCCTTTGTATCGTACAGATAGAACCTTACACTTTGGCACATTCAATATCGATCAGAAGAGACTAAGGATGAGCGACTTTCAGCACTCTCCCGATATAAAATGATAAAAGTGCTTCCGGTCGATATACGTCTATCAAAATCTCTCCGCTTTTGATATTAAAACGCGTATAACTCTGTAAATTGCAGAACACGCCGTCGTCGACATATTCCATTCTGAATGCAGGGTACATGCTGTTTAAATCATCCACATTAACTGTGCTGAATTTTCACGCACGGTCGTTAGGCGATTGGAATTGAAAGGATTTCACACAGTGATCTACCACGGTTCCGATTGACAACTCGTGTGTGAAAATGAGAGCTCATCGTGTTTTGCGTACATCTGTCATATGATTCAAATTAATTCAATCTAAAATATTTAATAATGGAATACAAATGAGATGGAACAACACATACAGTTGATTATCTTTGATTTAATTAGTGCTGTTAACACCACAACCAACTTCTTATTACTGTTGATACAACACATCAAACACCAAACACTCGACAGTCAGTGTATTCGGATTGAATTCGTAACTGAATCCATTATTCTTCGTCATATGCGGTATCGACTATTTCCGCAAACGATTGTGTTCAATAAAACTGTTACACTAAGGCTGATGGATCGGTAGTTGGATAAGTTATACCATTTTTCGTAACTCGTGCAAAATGGAAGTAATCGAAAATGTGCTGTTTTAGTGCACGAAATTCTAATAACCTCAGCTTGTTTTCCTGCGCTTTCTCGGTAAACAAAGCATACAGATTGATCAAATTTGGTGCGATGATGACATAACTCATTTTCAAATAGAGAAATCAAATAGATTTTGAGTATGACACTTGTACACTGATTTATTTTAGGAAATATCCCTGTGGGTACGAAATGCTACTAATCCCACCCCATAAAAATGATCACAATTTGCTAGTTACCGTACACACCGACCTAAACAACACTCAGTTTTACTTTCCGAGCTCGCTGAGTTTCGAAATTGTTCCAATCATAAATATCTGTTCCCCGTGTAGTATAGCTTTTCATGCGCACAAACTCATGTCGTTAATGGACCCCCAACATTTTCGATGGAGTTCCAATGAGGGCTGTGGACTGATCAGTCAATGATTTTCATGTTCTCGTGGAGCAAACACATTTTAGTTAAACGGATTCTGTATATAAGGCATTATCGTGTTGAAACATCATGGTTCCCAATCGACTGCTCGAAATCGTCGGGAGGAGTTATTCTTTTAGGGCACTGGCGTAAGATTCAACTGTCAAATTTCCTTTGAGAATTGCTAACTGTGACTAACCACCCACAAAAGTGGCATCCCAGACCATTCAAGTTGAGTCATCCTAATGGATGGTATCTCAGTCTCATGCACTCCAGGATCGTTTATCATCGCATATAGTCACAAAGAAAAAGTGAAAAATAGCATCCTAAATTCAAAGGAATGTGGAGTAGAAGTTTGAAAATGCATAATGAGTACGCAGGAAATTCAAAATGTTTTCCCTAACCGATGCCTTTTGAGCCAGAAATCTTTAAAGATAGGGATTGACGGACAAGCGGTAGGCAGTGGTATGAGCATACACCAGTTTATAACGAAATTTAGTTACAGAAGTGGATACGCATTGTTTACAAGATCCCAGCGTATGCTCCATGACTGGAGACTGACTTTCTATTGTACAGGTTATGACAGTAGTTCTTGAGGGCACCAGGACCGTCGGGGTAAAATGTTGCTCGTTGAAGGATATCATGCCGTTCTGCCCGAAGTTCATCTGGTGAGATTTCTAACTAAAGCAGTGCGATCATTAATATCTTTGGTACCGATCTCCACTTCCTAAATTGCAAAGTTAATGCAATTTGTGATAATTGCCGTAAGCGCCTCACACCCAAGTGCAGTAATCGGAGTTACGTGTCACTTGATTTGAAGCAGCACGTGTATTGTGCCTTTGTTAGGGATCGTTCGTCCAACTCCGCCTTTATTCCCCGACTTATACCGATATGGTATGTCCAAAAATTACGAATAACTGAAGATGATGGATGAATTTTTCCAGTATTATTGGGAATACTGAAGCGAGCAAGTAGTTTGCCTTGTTTTAGCTCTGACTGCCTTTATCCTCCTCTGTTTCGAAAAATAACGAGTTGAAGAAATCAATCACAGTGCATGCCTTTGGTGATAGTCGTAAACTAACCCTTTGTTAATTCAATTATGAGCTGTATAACTGGATATTGCTTAATACATCTGAGGTATGACACTGTTACAACTCTGATGGCGAGCTAAGGAGACTGACAACATACCCCGGGGACAGTTCCTACGAAGAATCCGTTAATAAATGTCATAATCGAGATCTGTTTGATTTTCCTAGACGATAACGAATTATGTCATCATCCTACCCAAACTGATCCATCAAAATGGGTTCATTATACCGCGTGATTGTGGGAAAACAGGTTTTGTTCCATAAACGTCCGTGCACTATTTTGTACGAAGTCTTCTAGGCTTAGTTAATCGAAAATGATGTTCCAGTGAAAAGGTTTCAGCACTGAGCATTGGAGTTTTTTATTAGATAAAGTAGTGTTCATCATTATTGCTTTTTACTTCACAATTGGCCACAGATTCCGGGCTTGAATTACAAGGCGTGAGTATTTCATTTGGCGAATATTGAAGCACAACAGTTCGTTTAGGTTCGATGAAGTTCAAAAATATTATGGTCCCGAGTTCTGATGAAGAATAACATTACTGACCTCGTTTTCATGTCACAAGTAACCTGTCCTCTAAACCGAACACGTTATGTAATCAACAACTGAGGGTATAAACTTTCATTGTGCGGTCGCTGAGTAACACGAAAACAACCAGAGTCTATTTGTACAGTTCTAAAGATCTTAACTATCTCTTTATTATTATTTATTTGTACTTGTTATATCCTTTTCGGTTCTCGTCTGTGTACTTTGTCTGAAGACATATGTGAGCAAAACATTTCAGTCGCTTCTCAAGCTCCAATTTGATGAAAGTTCAGTCTATCTGTTTCATTATCACTCTTCGTGTCATGTTTGTAGCATAGTAGAGATGGATGCGAACACAGCCCCCCCCCCCCGCCGTCCCACATAAGAGCAGAAAAACAATGTGCGAAGTCATTATATCTCTTATGTCTAGCCTCATTTTCACTCGCCCAACCTAATTATAGTCGCACCCGGTCTAAACACAAAACCGAAAAAGGAAGATATTATCTAATTGTCAAGTTTACTTCATTTTGTATGCAATTATCACCTCCTTTTTGACCCGAGTGGTACAAACCGTGATGTACGGACCAGAGAATACAAATTACTTAAATTAAGCCTTTTTCGCTACGATGTGTTTCATTCAAGTTGTATACTGCTCTTTTCATACCCTTAACTGAACCAAGTTTTGAGAAACGTTTAAGTGGTAAACTGTTGTCCAAACAAGCCTGATCAACATAATCAATGCATCAAAATAGCTAGAATCTTCGTGATGAGGGAGAGAATAGTATACAGCAGAGTGCTTGAGTCAGTTCAGTGTGATGAATCACGCCGTTTCGTGCATGCCACGTTCGCCAGTAAGACATTCACACCTCCGATCCGGCAATGGCAATGTCTGATGAAGCGTATGTAACCGCTGTTTGTTTACACCCTTAAAAAGTTCATACGTGGACTGTCAAATCAATATATCAGAAATTGCTCATTATCAGTTCAACAGTTAGGTGAGTGCTATACGCAAAACAATGTGAGTCAGTCCAGTTATTTAGTTTTGTGTTTAAATAATAGTTGCTTACGTGTATTCCGTTACGCCATCACGCAACGCATTATGTACATAAACCGAATAGTAGAGATCCCTGTTCTTCAAATTGATGCATCCATAGTATAATGGGTTCCTGTGTGATCAAAATCAGCTAAAATGTTCCACAATACAGTTTTGTTTTCAGTCAAGTTCCACATTTGAATGAATATGGTCCACACGGTTCTCGAATTATGAAGGGTTAGTGCTTGGACCCTTGAGGCTTGTACCGATAACTGACATCCGAACTCAAAGATGTCATGTAGTAATTATTCGCTTTCATGAAAAGGGACAAAGAAAACAGTCAAACAGTGGGAAAAGAAATTCCCACAGAAAGATGGAGAGAGATACACAGAGTGATTGTATTCCGCGGGTTGCAATCAAGAAGTCAAGGCATTTTTAGCAAACCCCGCTGTATCGTAAAGTGTACTTCAACACCATATAAAAACCATCTCGTATTTGAGAAACAACGCTTATCTTTCGCTCTCTTTTTTTTTTTGGGGGGGGGGGACGCCGGTAACTCTTGACTGTGGATCTGATGCACAGTGATTGGATACGGAAATGTAATTAAAGGAAACTGGCAAATTTACTGGCCCAGATTTATGGGTAACAGTTTGTACTTGGTTACATATGATAATGAAGCGGCCAAAATGTGCATTTAAAATAACCGTTACTAAGGGATTTTGATATTTGTTCCTTTGTTACAAATCAATCAATAGTCCTAGCATGCAGAAAGATGTATTTCTGGTTTTCGATGCTAACTGTCTGTAAGGTACACTGAGAGCCGGCTCAGACATAGAAGTAACTACAGGCCCAATAACAGTATATGAAAAGTTCCCAAGTTGATGGATTAAATTCCGCATTTCAAATTGTTTCTTGATACAAAGATGAGCAAGCATCACATCTCCAAATTACTTTTAACGTAAGCTACTTTCTCGCATATGGCACATATGGCATTCAAAAAGGGAATAAACCCGCGCATTGGTGTATGAACTTCATGGGGCTAATTGAGAAGAGCTCGTTAATGACAGCGAAAAGAAGAAAGGGATACCAAGCGCTAGATAGTGAGTAGTTGCACGATGAAGTTAGATCACATATTCGTAACAGTTCCATTTGAGTAAACGCGTGGGTAAATGTTTTTCGTAAAACTGATTTACTGGATGCATGTCAAATTTCAGCTGCCGAGCAAACTTACTCCTTCTGGTGATGAGCTTAGAGGAAAACGATGAGGTTTCACAGATTGAAAAACTTGAACAGTGGTGACAGCAATCAATTTCACATAGCGTTCAACGTGAGTATGGAGAATAAGTGTGGTGATCGTGCAACGAATACTCACGCACCGCGGTACAGCTTCCGGCTAACCA
>UZAN01046603.1:0-21962 GCA_900618425.1 Echinostoma caproni
AGCCGGTCGTTGGATTGGGCTTGACGGAGTGATCTGAGTAGCTATCTTTTCTTCTAATTCTAAAATTTTTAACTTAACTTTATCCTCCGCAGCTACTCGTAGCTTCTCGAACCTATTTTCAATGCCCATCATGTATTTCATAACCGGAGTTTTCGCGCAATCACTGCAAAAAACCAAAAGCAGACCTGTTGTGCCAGCATCTGTTTCATCTTCCGAATCGATCGATTGGCGCATGCGGTGTGAAAGTTCTTCTGGCAATATGTGCATGGCATTCCTGTTTTGATCTCCTTTCCGCAGCCTGTTGAACTGCACACACTCGAACCCTGTGTGACTAATTGCGTTGACAAACTTCGGCGACCCATTTTTGGTGGACTGTGAACGGCTAGATGGGAGAGTGCTGACAAAGGTCAAGTGAAGCGAGGTCGAATTGGCTGAGTGAGAAAAGTGCGTGCACAAGACAATAACTGGGGCCAACCGGTGCGTATTGATCGTTGCGATCGGAGATGGATGGAAGGACACACGTGCAGACGCGTTGGAGAATGGAACAGAATTGAATAACACAATTTATATCCGTAACTCTCTTAGAACTGATCCTAGAGAGCTGAAAAGAATCTCGTTGGATAGAGCGTAGAATTTTCTTCAAAATGATATCACAATGAAGATAAGGCGTGGACACTTGAACAGGCTAACGCGCGTGAATAAGATAGAGAATTCGCTCTGAACAGTAGAAACGTGATTCACGTCGGGTATATATCCAAGAGAGTGATATCACACGATGAAGCCCACTGAACTGAGTCGAATGAGCGCAGACTCGACGTTGTACGACGAGTTTTGACACAGAAAATCCACTAAATCGAGAGCACACAAATTGAGCGACCGCAAGTCGTCACACACACCAAAGAACAGATCACTAAAAGTAATCATGTACTTTGATTTGTTTTATACAGTCCGGACATGACCAAGTCATAGATATATCCGGTTTTGGCATGGGGACAGGAAAAGACGCTTATTCAACGAGCAGCTCACCCTAAGGTCAACTTTTATCTTTCTGCATAGTTTTAGCTCTTTCAGTATTAGGGATAACGCGTTAGCACTTTCTAGCCTAATAATTTATCAATTTACTTATCCAAAATTGTTTCATTACTCGGCTTATTTACTGTACACCGAATGAAAAGAGATGAGCCATTTAAAATACGTTTCTTCAATCATGAAACCGTAATTATTAATTAGAAAAAAAGTTTCCATTCTGTTTTGCATAAAATATTTTCCAAATCGGAACTGAAACTTTAAAACTAATAAAAATTGTGTCACCGCACCCTCAAGGTCGCGCAACTTGAAACGATGCTCGAAGATAACTGAGAACAGCAGTGGGAGATCAAGTTAGTAATAAATACAAATCACCTGTAGCCATTAATATACTAGTATGACATTTGAAACTGAAATTATTTCAAAATGGAGGGTCATGTTGTCCAAGTTTGAGTGCCATACTATTTTGAGTTATCTTTCGAAGCTCTCACTATTTTTTTTTCTTTTTCGGTAGAAGTCACTCTTTCAAATACCATGCAATTCACAACGATCTCTCTGTTGAAAAGGAAGTATCAACCGGAATTCTTTTTCGTAATTTGGAGGTTTCACGTCAAAGAACTAACGTTTCATGCTAATTCTTCGCGCTAAACAACCACCAGAAAGTGAAAATTCCGATCCTTATCAAATTCAACCGTGAGATCAAGATCTCTCAGTGATGATTTGTTGTTCTTTCATTATATCTCGATACGATCACGAAGCCGGGGGTTGGTGAAGCCAACACATTTTCGGAACCTCAGTGTAAAAACACAGAAGCTTGCATTTGCCTTATCCGTCGTTGCTGAAACTAAAATGTACGATTGGCGGCAAATCTTCCGAAGTACCCTAGTGTGAAGACCAAAAACACCGAACACGTTAAAACAGGAAGATGAATCCTTTCGGATATCCCAGTACTGAAAACCACTGTCCTCCAACCAACCAAGAGATTTCCCGAGAAGTCCCTACTCCCTCGTCTGCGAAGTCGGATGATAAACGTGGCAATCGAGGTGGACACCTGTCTGTTTTGCCAGATAATTCAAATCTCGACGTGCATCATTCTTGGTGATCGGTTACTTTGCAGAACAGTTCATAAAAGACGGTATAGAATGAAAAGTTCGCTGGAGAACCCGGGACTGTTATCTGAAATCTGGGTTCCTGATAATTTAAGTGCTAACTGCCGATTTCAGCCACGTTTATTCTCACATTGTTCCAATATTTATTGATTGATTAATTGATTATTCATTTCCTGCCTGTTACAACCTTTCTTCCGCATTGTGTCGTCTTACTGGCTATTGATCCGCACCTCACCGTTGATGATCTTTTCCGGTTTTTCGCCATCCCTAATCTTCAAAACTCATTTTGATTTTAACGCGAGTGTATATGCTTCCGGATCTGTCTATGTTGAGTGCCATTATGAAAGAACGATCAGAATTTTCAGGGTATACTGACGAAAACTGAAAAAAAGCATCGGATGCAACGAATGGAATTTCCAGACGTTATAACCTTTTTACGGAACGAAGAAAAAGATACTGGGGTGGTGATTTCCCACACATTGATTTTGCTTAAGTTTGACTGATGAAAATTAGACAAAATCTCTTTCAAGGATGGTTCAGCTATCAAGGAGAGATTAGTTCCATCTGTTGCCGTTGATTCTCTGCAGGTATACGTTGCCCGAATACTTTTTCCGATGGATATCACAGCTACTTACATTTTTTAAGTAGTGTTCATGGATGGTTGCAATTAGCCCGAAAAATGAACTTGACCCTTTCAGACTTGATGTCCGTTTAAGCTGAGTGGGATTACAGCTTTCGGATTCGCTTAGCAGAATCTACGCGTCACCATTCATGCGAAGCTGAGCTACAAAAAGTATATAACAGTATTTACATTTTTAAACCCAGTTCCAAGGTTTTTATTGGTTGAAATCTGTGGTACAATCGACCTTCCGGTGTTCATAAATTCGGCTCGTTTGATCGTCCTTCGGTAACCCAACACTTGGAATGTGTTACGCAGTTGAGATCACAAGTCACACAGAGAAAACAAAGTGCCTCACACGACCACCATGAAACACATTCTCTTCTAATTAGCTCGAATAATTCATAACCTGATAAGATGATTAGATTGTTGATTGGAATGAGTTCCTCAGTCATCAGCAGCAGCAGCATCGTACCGCGAGATATAGTGAAGCGAACTTCACTGATCGCTGCTAAGCTCACAAATTAAGTGATAAAGCACGAGATGAAGATGGTTTGGGCCTAATTGGAGAGAGGCAAAGAACGTGAACCTCTATGGTCAACACACACACAGTACGTAATCGAACTCTGCATGCATACCTTTTCAAGCATTCTGAATTGATAAGAAAATGACAGCAGAAACGCCACTGCTGTCGGATCGATACCATATCCTTTTGTGTCCCCAACCAACCAGTTGCAGTCTTTTAAATCCCAACCTGGAAGATGGGAAAAACCTATTCTGTTTAACCGCTCTATGCTTCATGCTTCGTTTCCACGTCATCTGTTGATCTCCACGTGGTTTCTTTCAACCTAGTGCCGCAACTGCAAATAAAGTGAGGTGCGGTAGACGATGACTGGTAAACGCAATACGCGTCCTAATCAGCGAAGCCGACTTACCAAAATTTGATGGGATAACGAATTCTTCATCAAATCATTACCAAATACGCAACTCCTTACCTAAGAGTTGCTTACACGCTTGCTCCATCCAACCCGCGCCAAACTGCGTAAACATCGGCAGTCGAAGACTTCTAGGCGACGAATATCTTCCACGCGCAAATTTCCGGTCTCGCAACCATAAGGCAGAACAGACCGCACAATGGTGCAGTATACACAACTCTTCACTTTCAACGTAACATCGTGTCTGCATCAAAGGTGTTTCAGATCTGCGTAAGCTGCTCGAGCCTTGGAAATGTGGTCGGTCACCTCATCGATTACGCTACCGTCAAGGCGTCATGCCTTACTATTCCTTGCCCTGATCTCATTTGCCCAACCCATAGATACATAAGCGCGCGCGCGTGCACATACACCGGAAAGCTGTTCTTTCCGAAACCCGTACTGGGAGTTACTCATTTCTACCTGTTACTCTCAAATCACAATTAATTTGGAGTACTGGTGTGACTTGTTGTTCCGCCTCCCTCCGCAGACTCGATCTCCAAGCTCAATGCTTCTTTTTACCAGTCAACTATCAGTTCAGTTCGATTTGTACAACCATTAACCAAGCACTATCGTGCTCCGGTTTTGTTTACTGTCTTTAGTTACCCATTTGAATGAACATTAGGAAAAAGACAGGAGAGGTTGAAAGTAGGTTAATGTCGCGGAGTACTTTAGAAAATGCACAAACGCCACTGTTTACGACACTCAGCCATTTCACTCAGTGTCTCTAACCATCGATTACGAATATCCCGAGTTCCCCATCCAGGGCACCTCACGTGACCTAAGTGACCCAGACTCCTGGTTAGGGTTTTCATACCCTCATGCCAGGTCTTAGCTTGACCATCCTTGGTTTTTTTTCAACCACTACCTGCCTCGGCAAACATCACTCACCGTGGCAACCTATCTGTTGACATGAGTAACAAATGCCCTAATCAATCAACTATATACACGGCAAATACACCATGCAGATTCCATAATCACCCTCAATTCCATTTTTCTCTCGCAGACTTGCGAGTTCAAAATGCAGCTTGAATACAACCTTATCAGTTTCGTCTAGGGGTGAGTATCTGAACTCTGTACTTCGATTAGAGTGTGTCCGTGTGCGTATATGAAAAGGAATGAGAGATGGAACGTGCTCGTACGTTTTGTTGATTCAACGACCTGCCCAACAACGTGCTTTTTATCACGGATAACACAATCCACTTTGGGCCGATTAAAGGAATAGACTGACTATCCAGTCCAGGGCTGTTTAAAACAACGTATCCTATCCACAAACGTGTCTACGTGTAAGCGCCTACGTCCCTACATATTTTGTCCACAGTTTGCCTTGGTTCCCATCGGTCCGTTGTCCTATTTGTGCTGGACGTAACTTCTTCCATACCATGTACCACACACACACACACACACACACACACACAAAAGTGAATTACGTCAGAAAGATCATCTCCACGCGTCTCAGTACGTGTCAGCAATAAATCATGCGGGATACGGTCATGTTTCAGGTCAGTTGTAAAGGGTTTATCACGAGCTGTTGTACAAATTTCTGACATCATATGTCCAGATGTTTCGTCATTGCGTCTTCACGAGTGGGTGCAAATGCACAGATAATCGAAACCCGTACACACAGAATCGTGACTGTGCTGTTCGCGGTTTCTGGAATTTTGTCTCTCCCAGGTACTGTTCTCTTACCGTCTTCTGTGGGTACCTTGCCCTTTGGGGAGTAACATGCAGGATCCCGGAGTTTCTAATCCATTCTTCGTATGCGGCCTGTAATTTACTCTTTCGAAAGCACACTTGTCTTCCGTTTAGTTTGTATTCTTAACTTGTGCTTTGTTTTTCTTTGTGATATGCCAAACTTTCGTTCCATATACGGATAGTCCGTCCTGCT
This sequence comes from Echinostoma caproni, assembly GCA_900618425.1. NCBI lineage: Eukaryota > Metazoa > Platyhelminthes > Trematoda > Plagiorchiida > Echinostomatidae > Echinostoma > Echinostoma caproni. Next base: position 5,614 of record UZAN01046603.1, read on the forward strand.
ACTTCGTCTAACATGGGCCTGCATTTATCAACTGTATTCACCGCGATATTCCCGGCTTCTATTGACTAGATTGAATGGGATTTCACCGCTTCATCGATCAAAGACAGGTTTATTGATGACGAGACCATTGGGCCTCTTTCGTCAGTAATCTGACTCTACACACTGGGAATACACATTCCTGGTTATACTCTTCTCGCAACCTGATCTGATGACCGCCAATTCCGTCAGTATCCTGAAGATCGTCCAAATTCCTACTATTTCTCGCTCGGGCTTTTCAAACGACAGTTTCCTCTCCGTGGACTTTCTCACTACACCCGCCAGCGTGAATAGATCCTCAGTTTTCCCGGACTTGCTTATCCCAACCTTCGCTTGTGCAGGTTCCGGTAGGCCCGGTATAAGTTGACCTAACAACGTCTCCGAACAAACGGTGTCCTCCAGCGTCGGTAGGGCTCGATCCAACAGATTCAAGTCACGTGACAGGAGGTTCCACGCCAACTGCACCGTCCTGAATAACAGGTGATCTGGGTGTCAAAACCCGAGATTATGGCATCCTTCGCGGCGGCTCATTCCATTTTATCCGGATCTCCTAGAGCCGCGTCCAACACTGTCCGTGCACGGCGCTGGAATGGNATGGTCGTCAACTAACCTCGGTCCGACTGGATTCCTGTCAGCTAAACCACGTCCCCGAACTCATTTTGAAAGGTCCAAACGTCTGCAATCCTAAATTGTTATAAACTCGGTGTGTGCGGATAGTTTTTTAATTGAAGAACCAAATAGATGCAGGGGTAAATCGGACTATACTGAGCAAAATATGCGGTCTGCAATAGTTGGTTCCTAGTTTCATAAAAGGCTCTTCCTCAGTGACCAAAGAGTTTGGCAGTCTTTTTGCATATTCTCTCCCTACCTCTCCTTTAATCAGCTCTTAAATATCTTGTTTTTTTAATACTGTGTGATTTCATCAATTATCTTTTCACGCGCGCACCAAACATACTACTCACAAACGTAAATAGCACCTCGTAATGCCTGTTTTCATTGTGTGTGAGTTTGTATTATCATGGCGATCCACTTAATCGTGACGCGGACGAGCCCTGATTCTGTTCAAACCCGATGTTCCTTCATTGATAGTTATTTCAGTTGAGTTTATTCGCTCATAGACAAACTCTTAGAAGAGGACTGTGGTTAGGTGTAATTTATCGCCACCGCCAATTTCTAGACGAATGAAAAGTGGGCGTACTACGGATTAATCCTTTGGGCAATCAGTTCATATTGTTCTACTATCATAAACCGAGTCCCCATGGACGATACATTTGTAGTTTGTGGTGCTTTCTCACTGATTTCGTTTCCCCAACTTACTATCCCGTATCTGCTGACCCCGGATAAAGAGACAGAACTTCCGGGTTAGGTTGAACTACCCTAACGTTACACAAGTTAAATTACCACTTGATCTCATCTCCATCAAGATGGGATTTGTTCTAAGCTGCAAATTCATGCATGCAACGCTCACCTAATCACTTTTGGTTCCTATCTGCAACTCGGAGATGTGCCTGATCGTACCGTTCTTGCAGACTTGTGCGTGACTTTTGGACGGATCAGTATGGGTTATCACGGGCCGTATACGATTGGATAAAGTGTATATATGCTATGCCGAACAATTCGACAAATTTTTTCGCAACGACAGTGTTGATCATTTTTTTCTTTTTCGAACCCCTTCGATTTTGACCTACATGTAGTTCGACTGTGTACTTCGTGTGCTGTTTATTGACGTGCGCTCTTTCCCCCACCCTGAAAATTGGCCCCAATTCCTGTCCATGTTACAGATTCTCACCTACTTTATATGCATTGCGAGTTATCCAGCGATCAGGGAAGTTCTCCTCGTTGTATTTCGCTGTACAATGATGATGATGGTGACGAGGTGACATTCTCAGTGTTGCAAGAACTGTTTCAACGTTAAACGGACAGTTTTTCCCTGTCAGGGTTCGTTGAGCACTATCACGCTATGTTCAATGTGTCGCGCGGTCTATTCAAAAAACAACCTTATTTTGAAAAAAGATGCCAAAACTTGAATCCGTCTCATGAACTGGTAATTTGTCTGTCTGTTTGTTTGTTTGTTTGTTTCAACGAAGAAGTCGCGCTGCATCCTGTCGGCTCCAACCGNATCTGTTCAAAATCACAAATCTGTCAGCTGATTGTCGTCGTGTAGATGAGATATGTGATTATCTCGACCGTAACAAACCGGCGACTGAATCACGTGCAATTAGATTTACGCCTGATATAGTGTTCGTTTTTTTGACGTCACATTATTTTTTCTATCCTTTTTTGGATTTGCGTGCCAATTTTCAGAACTCACTCCGGACCGGATAAAAGGACCGCGCTGGAGCATTTCATTTATCACATGGCCGGTCCACTACTGATCGTGATCAATTGCCCACAATTCGGACGATTGATCCCGTACGGTGCGCACTGTCTACACCGTCTTGTGCTTGCCTCCGAGCTCGTTGATGGTATAAATTGGATCCAGTCAACCTTGCTGATGTCCCATGTGATTCGAGTGAGTCAATTGCTCATGTCTGATTGCTTTTTCTGTCACATTCCCGAGCCGTTTTCGAATGCTCTTTTTTCTCGGACTGTGGTTGTTCTCATTCCCAACTATCGAGTCCACGATCCGGTTATCAAATCACATTAATTTTGAACAAACGAATTCGGCCTTCTGTGTGTTTGTGTGGTCAAAGGGCTTTGGTCACCATCACGTCCTTATGAAACTCGTGTATCCTCCAATCCCCACCACTGCCGATGCCGTTACCCAACTTCCTGAAAGTTATCATTTCTGATTATCTTTAGGCAAAGTAATCCTACATTCCTTCTTGAAAGTTAGTCATTGCGTCTTTGAAATCCTGCTGCGCAACACTGTGTGTACCTGGTCTCGGGCGACCGAGAACCAGGGCGAGTTCTGTTGTGCTCCCCTAGCAGTGTTTCTCTGGGGCTGTAAATCTGGTTTAACTGTAATTTGTTCGTGTCACGGGACTTTTTTTGGAGGGTGTGTGTGGCTGTAGAAATGATCTTTTATCTTCAGGGTTACTCTGTTGTGATTGTCTGCAGTTCCAAGGCTCGAGCAGCGTATGCTGCCCTAGACGCAGCGTTTTACTGAAATTGAAAGTCTGTTTATATTGTGCTACCGATCGTTTAATTCTGCCCTACGGTTGTGAGACCTTGAATTGGCGAGTAGAAGATATCCACCGACTAGAGGTATTCGATTATCGGTGTTTACGCAATGTGTTTGGGAGTCTATCAGGGAAGAAGCTGCTAGCGCGTCGAATGCAAATTAGTAGGCTTCGCTGGCTAGGGTACGTATTCTGTATGTCCAGCTGTCATCTACCGCATCGCGCTTTGTTCGCTGTGGCCGATGTGGGCTGTAGGAAACCACGTAGAGATCAACAGATGCCATGGAGACGATGCGTGAAGAAATGCACAAAACCATTAGATAGACTAGGTGTCTCGCTCCTTGAAGGGTGGGGTCCGAAGGACTGCAACTAGTTGGTTGGAGCCATTGAAGAGTATAGGAGTGAACCGACAGCAGTGGCGTTTTTGTCAGGCCAGAATGCTTGAAACGGTGTGTGTGCACAGTTACATTGTGTACTCCGTGTGTTGACCACAGAGGTTCACATTCTTCCCTCTCTCTCATAGTAGGTTCAACTCCTGTTTATACATATTACTACATATTACTCCTTACTCACAAGTTTGTCAGTGATCAGTGAAGTTCGCTTCACTGTATTTCGCTGTACGATGATGATGATGATGATGATGACTCTGTTATCAGTTCTTTACTGGCTCACATTCCCACATTCTCCCCCTGCTGTTCTGTAACGCAATGGCTGATCAAGTTGCGGCGCTTTGTGCTAAATCAGATGGGGTATAAAAGCTGACTTCAAATTCCGACCCTAAACCCGTTCGCTTCCGGAGCCGATCTCGAGGCCCTTCTAGGTGTTATCGGAATTGAGAACCAATGATCAGATTTCTGATGAATAGATTACCTATTGCATCGGACGACAACGAACCTGTTTGACTTGTTACTTCTACCATGAGGCCATTCAGTTTCACGTCTGAAAGGTAATGGGTTACTTTTATGGAATTTCCCCTTTCGATTATCACCTTGAACATCCTTAACAGTGCCTGGTGAAAAACCGAATGGGCTAATCCAAACATTGACTATCTAAATCACTCTGAACTGTTGTGAATATTGTGATTCTAGCTCCCGACCTGGTTCCACACATCAGAACTATAGATGGGTATTCGCTACAAAAAGTACATTGATGAACTCATTGCTTGAATATTTTCCCTCTTCACTTGAGTCCTTGAGAATGTGGCTGGGAAACACTGGTGGTTAGGATCATTGCCACCATTGTTTACTAACTCCCGTGGTTCATATATTGCAGGAATTTTTACTTAGCTTCTGAGAACTCCGGTAACCCGGGGTATAATCGCCCACCCCGGGGAGCAAACACAAATGTGTTACCACATTCACTGAGAAGTAACTCTGAGTATGTCGTAGCGTGATTTTAACTGACCATTTGTCAGACTTCATCGTCACCGTTTATCCGCTCTACCGTACACATGCACTATAGTTTCACTCTCATCCGAGCTACTCAGCCCCAAAACCTCCAGCGGTCTATGGGGGATTTGAATCCGAGTCGCCTTGTGTGAAAGGCATGTGTGTTCCCATATTGTGCTCACGGTGAAGACGAGTTGAATTGCTGATTTAATTCGGTCGAATCGCTTTCAAACAAATTTCAGGTTCGCTAGTCCCTCATTGTTCACTCCATTGTTACGCCTCCTAATCATCCAAATCCTTATTGTAGGTTTGAGTACACTGTGCGAATCAAACGGGCTAGACCAAGGGCAGAACCAACCAGTACGCTGACATGATGTTCATCTTTACCTAATAGTGGTGTCGTGTTGTTCTTTTGGGAATCTCACATTAGTTGTTTACAAATCAGACAAGTGTGAAATATAATAATAATAACCACTGAACAGTTACACTTTCAAGATTTGTTCTGTCATTGCGGTTGGTATGACCAATATCATCACAGGTAGCTCTTTCCTACTGGGCGTAATTGGATACTTGATGAGCTCGGTTGATTCAACCAATCAGTTCACGTCATCCGAGTGATATCGTGTTGGCGCTCGCTCGCACCAATCTCTGTCCCACCCAGCAGGATTACTATCACACACACACACACACACACAGACAGACACACACATGCTGATCTTTCCACTGTCACTATGACATAAAGTCCTTCCAAAGATCTTAAGCTATAATGAGTAGTATATGGATGATTGGATAAAAAATCACAAAAGCACATGACCGTTTGTGCGGTCCTTCTGGGAAATTTAGTCCGGTTACACATATCCTACTCATTATAAAAACACTGGAAATCCGCCCTAGTGTTGAGTTGGCTTAGGTTAGATGCATTTAACCCCAAAACACCTGATACAGAAGCATCGTAATCATTCTTCAAGACTTATTCTGTAGATGAGATTTGAATTGCATGGATCATAAATTATGCCCATTCATGTGTGGACACACTAACTGTTTTGCTAACTGATCCTTTGTTGACTAAGTCGTACCACTTATTATTTGGTTTGCTTAGTACCGTAAAAAGTAGTCAGAGAAACAATTCTGGGCCTTGAGGGTTCGCGTCTGGAATTGCGTACCATGTCCGAACAGCCGCACACAGCTGATCAGGTATTTTAATGGAAGGATTTCTGCAAACCGGTCGGAGTGATTATGCTCCGGGCAGTATGGACATTCTGGTTTAGTTTCTCACTCGCGTTACTGAGTGTCAACATCCGCTGTTTCGTATCAGGAATTATTTTCTGAGATAATCTTTGATTCCCCTTCCTTCCCGTGGTTTACCTTCTCGATCAGCAAAACAACAAACAGATGATTTGTACGCACTCACATACCGGCAAACTGGCAAAATCGTCGGTGCTCTGTAAAGCGCAGTCTCGGTTCTCAACAAGGATATTCGGTTCCAAATTAACACAACCTACTCTATGTCCAGATCAAAATTGTTTTTGTGCGTGGGGTGCGTGGGGTCACGTGAAACAGCTTCACTGTGGAAACCTTTTCTCTCTCGCGCGCGCACACACACACGCGTGCGCTCACTCGCTCAGTGAAGATCACGTGATTGACACATTGGTACGTGTATCTGTTTGCGTCTGTCTGTATAACGCCGCATTAAGAAGAAATACCGCCCACGACCACGGAAGCGGTTAGAACATATTGGTACGTGACCAATCCGAGTAAGAGTTGTTCGCCCGCATCAAACCGGTTTCTCACCTGTTTGGTCCACCCCGAGTCAGAACTATAAACGTTCCCAGTTGAGTAAATCACCTCCGTTCACGTTGACAATTCACATCGAAATGAAGCACTTGAGAAAAAATTCATTCAGGCGTGATTCATACCGAGTGCAGCTTCCGTCCACGCCCACACACGCACATACGACGACGGTCAGAATAGAAAGTGCTGTGGACTGTCACAAATTATGCTGTTTCACATCCCGGCCATCGATACGCGGCGGTGTGGTGGATTTTGGATGTTTACAACACCCACTAAGAGCGACAACAACAAGGACAACAGCTGCCACTGCTACACTGTGGCGTGGATACCAAACTGTACCCGATGCTGGAGAAAACCACATTATTGATGACGCAATCTGCGTGACTTAGTGTCGCGGACAGGTAGACAAAACACGCTTGGATCGGGTTCACCAATTGCGGTTTTCCGATTCCAGATGAATCTTGGGTGTGGACCAGGTGATTTTGTGTGTGCGGGCACAGTTTTTTCCATTCGGTACCACATTACTACTCTTAGAGCCATTTGAACAGGCACTATTACATCACCCCAGCACGGTTATTGATAGTGATGATGATAGTGATGATGGTGGTGATGTTGGCGGCGCCGGCGCCACTGTTGTCAACATCAACAGTTGTAGCGTGTAAAACTTTGCGTGGATGTTGCCACTCCCTCTGGGCTACTGATGATCGATGTGGACAATGGATTTCGATGTTTGGAAAACTATTTCTAACCATTCGAACGAATTCTCTTCTGTCTTTCAAAGACGTTTCATTGGTTAGCGGTAACCATTTCAATAAGACCTGTCATCCCATACCTTTTTGTGTGTGCGCGTGTGTGCTTTCTGTCGTAGCTTGAGACTACCACGCGTTGACCCAATCAGTCGATATTTTCCATGTTTGACCCCTGTTCGCGTAGCCCTGCGATCATATTTATAGAGCATATAAAAGCTATATGACCCGATCGTTACGTGACTGAATGTGTGATTAAATCTGTCACCACTTTTTACAACATTTAAGACATCTCGGTGGAAATTGGATAACAAAAACCAACGCAGAATGCCAACGCCTATCTCAGAGCCAGAGAACTCTGATCTGATCTGTTCATCGAACATGATCTCGAACTGCAACGTTTATGCCATCTTACGATCTCTCACGTTTTCTGTGAACCGGTCAAGTTCATCCTTGTTCGAAATGCTTTTTGTCTGATTTTATTTCTGTCTGTACGATTGCCTTTCCGCTTCCGATGCGTGTGGACCCTATGGCTCGACCGTACATACAGGCGGAGACATTGGAAGCTTTATAAATGTGACAACTTGTCCCATTCACCCGGAACAATAGACTGAATGCTCGCGTTCGTTTTATACAAGATGTGTATCTGTGTCTGTGTTCTCCTGTCGGTTGTCATGAATGGTTTGGAGATTGTCTTAGGTCGAACCTCGGTACGACACAACTGGTTGTATCAGTCTTGACGCTCATTGAGTTTTGCAAACCATTTGACCATCTTGCTAAAGATTCCCATTACCCCAGTCAGGAAAACCGAAATGGGGAACAAGCCAGGGCGGGATCATTTATTTTTATTTTTAAATCAGTCATATAAGTGTAGAAAATGAATGTGTTTGTGTGTGTAGAGTACGATACCGATGGAGGTGGGGTTAGAGGTCGGAAATTGAATAGGAATGAAGTACATGGGGTCCAGTCACGGTTAACCATTTCCGGTTTGGGCCGAGCAGTGAAACTGACTCCGTTTTATGTTGTTCAGTTTGTACACTGTGAGATCAATATTCAGACGGATATATTGCGGGTATGGATTCTCTCCGTTCGAACCTCTCCTATATGATTTAGTTATCGTCGAATCGGAGAACCTACATCTTCGAACAGCTGTGGATAATGAAGATTGAAAATGTGATATAGCCATCCGACTTCTGGGAAAAGTGCTCGTATTATAATTTCACATGGTGGTGTTCGGTCGAGGACGGTTGTTTATTTAGGATTATAGATGGGACATCACTATTTTGGCATACATAACACAGAAATCTCATCAGAAACATACCATCGCAGTTCCTGGCCCCACAACGGGTAATTAATGAAGCATTCGGTAGTTATTCTTTGAGATATAACAATTTGCCCTCGGTGGTCTTCGGTGATCATCGAAAAGAATCGCGAACTATTTTCCATACTACTCACAAATGTGAGTAGTACATCACAGCACTGACACACAAATTTACACATCCATTTCATCAATCAAACCGTTGTTTTCTTGCATTTGAAGTATAAATCCTCTATCATTACACTGTTGTACTGTTATGACTTTTGTAAGTAAGTATGCTTATATTTCAGAAAAAATGGTGTTCACTGTTACCATGGGTTGAAAAATCATATTTGTAGGTTTAAGATTGGTTCTTCTCGGATCTACAGCTTGTAATTTAGAATACGAGTCAAACAGGGTACTGTTGAATTGCGATAGATATTTATACGGGAGGGTAAGAAGCGATAATCGGGTTTTGGCGTGGGAACAGTAAGCAGACAGATCGGGATTAAGCGGATGACTGGGGTCGTTGAGTAGATCATGAGCGAACTTCTCACATGAAGCAATATGAAAATCACATGTTTTTGAGGTTAGATTGTTTAAGGGAAAAAGAGGAACACGAACGGTTATTACCAAACTCCGACGAAAGATTAATGTAATCCTTTTTAGGTATTCAAGGGAACAATGAAGTGTGACAGAAAAAAATGCATTGATAAATAAAAGAACATAGTTGCACGTTTCACTCTAAATTGTCGTAGCTTTCGTATCTGGAAGGAGAAGAGACGCAGTCTACCAACTCAGGATGCCACATGCGATCACCACCGTAGGTTGGTCCCTTTAGTAACTCCTAGGTATTTAGTGATGCATTCTAATGATGGGTTTGGAATTGATGACTGAGCGTTTCAAGGTATACTCGCATCGGGAAAGACTAAAAACGCATTCGAAGCATTTAGAGACCGGATTGTTTCGAGAATAGTTGCACTTGCACTAAGCTGTCAGAAAATGACTCCCAGTTCGATTGGTTTGAAATAGCTTGACATAAGACCTCGCAGTAGTATTCCGTACGTGGTTTCCAATTGACTTTCCCACTGATTGAAAAAGGTCAACCAATTGACAACGGGTAGCAGTACATGTGACAGGCAAAAATGACAAAAGATTTAAGTAGTCCAAAACAGCTTGAATAGGAACTCAAACTGTCTCTCTCTCGCTCTCGTCCCGAATCTAACCGATTATTCACAACACTACCAGCTCATTCACTGTCCGCCAGATGAAGATTCAGTTGTTTTCAAAGGTTATTCGTCGTGTATATGGCAAACGAAACGTGAACTGAAAAGCTAGGAAGCACTGGACAGCTGTTTCGACCTGGTTGGGTCTCATCAGCAGTGCGAATCCATCGACCCCTGGGGATCGAACCCGGGACTTCATGGGCAGAACGCAAGCGTCCTACCCACTACGCCACCGAGCAGCTGATCAGACCGTTTTTCATTTTCAGTTGTTTTATTGGAGAGATTTTATCTGTGGCCAGTGAATCAGTATCGTTCCACTCAGGAGTAGCTGTCTCCTGTATGCAGTCTTGCCGAGGTTTAGAAGCCTTTTTATTCCGCATCATCGTGGAGCTACAAATGAAATGTGTCTAATTAAGGGTGCTCCAGAGTCTGCCAAGATAGACATGCTTCTCTGACTACATTCTCTGTCTGATATTTACACAACCTCCACCGGCTACTATAAATCTTTAATCCTTTATTACGCAATAGTAATGCGATGAGAAGAAGTGGTGAGCACCATAGTCCTATACTCCACTATGGACTATCCAATGACAAGAACCGGTGACCTATATGAATTTTTAGTTGGATAGATGAGAAATTAATCCGAATGACAACGGATCTGTTCGTTGTGGGGCTGTTTGGACTCACATATGGACTGTATTGTCGTTTGTTAGTGCATCATCATGTACCTACTGACTATGTATTCAGTAGCTAAAATTGAATACTTCATATTCGCCTTAGTGCAATGTTACACTCGTTATCCCGAGCGCAAATCGCACGAATTCGTGATGTTTCTGTCCGTCACTTTTTGTGAAGAAGACAGAGAACTCATGGAAGTGAGGGAATTATCAGTGGCCTTTGACGTCAGCTTTTAGCGGATGTCAAACGGCCCGTATTTGTCCGAGCCTTAGTAAACGGACAAGAATTGATAAAAACTATTTCTCTCTCTTCTTCGTCAGTGATTCAGTCTGTGTTGCAACGAAACTCGACGTATTCAGTATACGAATCCACTTCCAGAACAAGAAACCAGTTGTTTATGAAAATAACATGAGACCAGTAGGTTTCTCGTAAATTGATCCAGATTGCCTAATCGCAAAGCACATTGGTCCTTTTACCTGGCTATTTTTCTTCCGGTTGAACAGATTATTGCCTGTCCGATGATCCGTGCCTTGCCGGAACCCGTTCCGAGATATCTAGTCATCATAACCGTTAAAATTCCAGTTTGTACTATTGAAATGGGGTGATGTAAGTGCAAACGTGAGCATGCAAATTGTATCTCCGCTATGATTGTAGACCAGGCGAAATAGAATGCGATCTCACGATGAAAATGTCACACACACAAAGTAGGTTACGAAAAACACGATGGGTTCTCTTTTCGTCTGACACATGATGTTGGTGTTGGCTTGGTGAGCGCTTAGAACCGTCCACAAGTTTCCTTTCGGGTTGGATAAAACCGATAAATGTTGTGAATGAGTCACCCCGATCCACACGGGTTCCTTCTCTCCTGAATTTATCGTTTCATTTTCGACTTGTTACATCACAACACGATTCACGGTTGATTCGATCGAATTGCTTCGTGTCTTGCAAGATAGATGTGTCAAATTTTAATTTTTCGAAAATATGACCCCTTGGACTCGGTTATTTTGTTGTGAATGAATCAAGTGAACAATTCTTTTGAGTGGGCAACAGAAGAGTAGTAATCAGGATACTCAGTAAATTCACTCTACCCGTTAAAAGAAGTACTGATGCGATGTACGCATCTGTTAGATTGGCGTACAAAGTTGATGGGGTCGTGAAGAGCGGTAACATTCAATCGTATGCTTACCGGGACAGTCTCTTCAGTCATATTCTGTGCTGGCCATTGAAACGTGCCGAATAGGGTTCAAACGTTCTGTGATGGCTGTAATGCATTCGTGGTCTTTGAGATGAGCATAATAGGGATAGGTCTCCAGGAGTATGGGCTTTCACCGGAATTCACGGACTGGTTCACACTTGACGCGAACACCACCTCAGTCAAAGAACCAGTTTCAGATTTACCGGAAGTAAATGGCACTGCGGTGATGCCTGGAATTTCACTGCCTATATGTCCTCGCAGATTGACTGTTCGAGGGTAATAGTTTCATTGGACAAACAAAAGTTTAGTTTATCGACATTCGAATATATACTAGAGCGTACAACCACTGGTATACGATACGGTTTCCTTCATTCTTCCTTCGTATTGACTTCAGTTAGACAGTGTTGTTCAATATTTTCCATTGAACACAGCAGTCCTTCGCACTGGGTAACACATGTCGAAATCTACCGGTAGAAAGAGAGAGAGAGATGGCCACGAATGACGAATCCATACTGAAGGACTATGAAACAACAGAAGTCACTCGTCCCAGGTAAAACAGAGATATATTCTTGTGGGGAAGCACCGTGTAAGTGGAAAGTCACGTGCTTTGATTGCACATACAAACAAGGGTAAATGGTGAACATGTTACTTTTGTTAGATTAGTCCGGGGGTATTGATCACTGCCGGAAGCAAAGGGCCTTGCGAGAAGGTGAGAAAACGGTTGGGCTGGTGATCGCCCTGTCAAGGACTCAATGTGACCCCCCGGGAAGAGCAGTAGCAAAGATCGATCAAACCAAAAGAGAGCAATGCTGGTTTTGTAGGTGAGGCTTATCATCCAATACTGGAACGGGTAATAATACATACCAGTGGAAAAAACGGAATCAATGAGTGACAATGTAAAAAGGCCCTAATGGAAAAGTAACTAATGAGGTTCCCTCTGTGACCCGGGGTTACACCGGACACCAGTGAATGAACAGACCTAACGATCATTAGACTTGCCATACCAGAACGGCGTGATATGTGTTATGGAATACATCATCTTCATTCTTGAAACATTTCCCTTTATAAACACCAATACGTCATCCACATGTTGATTTAATCACGATTCCTGTTCGCAAATCACACATGTATCATGGTGAATACACACACACACACACACTAAACGAGAGCAATCCGGTGAGAGATCGATTTCTAGTGACACGAGATTTCTCGACCTCCATAGATTACGCTGGTTGGGACTTGTGCTACGCATGTCACCAGATAGGTTACTACTGCGCGCGATGTTTGGTGGAGCAGGTACCAGATGGAAAAAAAAATCAAGGGCGGTCAAACGAAGGCCTGGCACGACGGTATGAAAACCCCAACCAGGAGACTGGGTCACATAGGTCCTGTTGGGCTCTCTGGATGGGGACCCCGAGATCATAGACACCGGTGGTTAGAGACACTGAACGATATGGCTGGGTGTTGTAAACAGTGCCACTCGTGCATCTACTCATTAATCTTGCAATCGAAGCCCATGTTACATAATTCTCTATCTTTCCATTGAATTTGCTCTCGACATTCCTATCTTCATTCTGCTCTTTTATCCCAATGGACAGCTAAAAGACAGCAAACAGAACCGGCGCACAAAAGTGCATGGTTGTGATTGTGAAAATTAAAACTCTCTCTGTGCCTAATGTTTATCCCTATCCGCATACGCATCACCGTGCTGATTGTTTACTATGAGCGAAAGGTATTCGTTAACGACAGTTGCACTAACCCTGTGACCTAGTGTTTGAATCTATTGATCCTGTACAATCTCGCCCAATTCATTCACGCACCAAAGGATTCCTCATGATGGGATTTGATAAACTGCAGTCCTCTTTTCCAAAGTCGTACTTACAGCGATGAGAAAACAATTCAATAATATTCAAATAATCCAGAAGATGTGTACGGTGAACGTACTCCGGGCTCTCGCAGCGTAGCGGAGTGAACTGAGATACGCGACAGGATGTTTCCCTCGGTTCGTATTCTCTCAGTGGGAGACGATGATACAAGATTTGTGGGGGACGAACAACAACGGGGAAGCGCGATAGGAAGGTGGGACACTGGGTGGCGAGGAAACACGGGCAGACAGGTGGTCTTCCATGGGTCGGGGATGAAATTAAACCTGCAAGGCAAAGCAAACAAAACGCCATGAACCAAAAGGGTCCAACGAGGTACAACCACTTACGATAAAATATTACTGGGGCGCGGTTGCCAAGCGTTAAAGGTGTAATGCTCACAGATACTCACAGAATCTGAACGTTTGCACAGCGATAAAAAATTCGCCAGAGTTTTGTTTTTCATTCCGATCTGCCCCGTATCTCACGATTTCCCAATGTTCTTTTTTGTTTTACACAGGCTCTCAAACAAACTTTACTTCCAGTGTTTTTCTGCCCGTTTCTGCCGGACCAGACCGAGGTTTCTCGTCACGTGACCCGATTAAAACAAGCAATCATCGATGAAGATGTGGACCTGACGGTTCTGTCCGCTCTGTTCGAACTGCTGACAGCCTGTGCTGTGATCCTCTTCAACTCACCATGTGCACAACTGACCGAGGAAGAACAGAGTCAGTTGGATGAACTATTTCGTACGGGATTGGTCAATCTATTCACCGCGCTAGTCGCTTATTGGCCATGCGAATGTTGCCGACAGAAACAGTAAGTCAGATTGGGGGTGACAAATTTGGGGCATGGGACAGAGTTTACCAGGTCTGTTACAAGTATAGATGCAGGAAATTACCAGTTCAAATTAGTACCTATATCATACAACCAACCGTGGTCAGTACCGAATAGCACAATCGATTCCGATCAGCAACTTGGCCATAGTCAGTGATAAGTCGTTCCGTCGTTCTAATCCATGAAAAAGGGCTTTGATGGTTCCGGCGAAACCAGTGATCACATATTGTGAGGTATTGCATTGCTTATTCGGAATTAGTGCAATCAATAGCTGAGGGCAGTTTCTGTAGTTCGTTTGGAACATTCTACTCCCGATATGGTGACATCAACCAGTGCTGATGCGAGCTTGCAAAGATGAAGTAACAACTATCTATTGTTCCTCTAGATCATTACAATCTGATGCAATAAATCGAGTTAGAGGGCGCGGGGGGGGGGGGNGGGAGAAAAGAGAAATTTGTTGAATCTACATTGATTGATCTCACAGCTACCTCAGCGTTTCACACTTTTGTGGGATTTATAACACCAGACTGACCGTGCCGTGTTTTGTCTACACCAATACGAAGAGTCTCGTTCCATATTTGGATCTGAAACCATGATTCTCGTAGCTCCCCGCTTTCCAAAAACCATTCATCTGTTAATTCATGAAAACTTTCACACTATTTCGTGGTTCCAATTTTTCTCGAGTTTATTCTGGTTTTCTCTACGGCCCCGATAATCTTTCACCTTTACTGCTCCCGCAGCTTTGGCTCACCCGATCCTGATAACTGGATGGTCAAAGATGATGCTCCGTGTGGCACCCTGTGGAACGAATTGGACGAGGAAGTGATCTACACTAGTGAGATCATTCTTCGATGTGCATTTCTACTGTCTACCCGATCCAAAAAAGCATGTCAGCGTCTATTTGTGTTCCACGAGGACTTGGCACGTGTATTGATCCAATTTTCCCTTAGCATAACGCAATGTCGAAGTACCACACTTCCTAGTCTGACCACCAAATGTGTGATTTACGCATTGAGACTGCTGGGTCGCATATTCAGTGCTTCGAATCCGCACCGCTTAAGCTGTTCAACAGATTCGAATCTGATGATACAATCCACAACGCGATTAGCTTGTTGGCTATCATGTCATATGGATTGGAGTCTGTGCGCAGCTGAGGTGTGTTCGACTCTAGCCAATTCGGTTGCCTATCTCACCCCATGCATCGTGTCACTTTGGGGTGAGGTCGACAAACCCATATCACAGTCCTTGCTAACTCGTTGCATTCTCCCCAGCCTGAACTCATCTGTTGCATGTGGTGAAGCCTTGCGTCTGATCTGTAACATGTTCACCGTGGCACACCACACAACAACTGTCCCCATTTCCAACTTGTGTTGGTCCCATCCAGTCGGACGTGAACTACTCCTGCGATTGGATCGGTTTGCTCGTGAACTGGATACTCTTCGACCGTACCTCCCGAGTCCCAGTTCTGAACCGGATTGGATGCTGTGCTCGACTCGACAACTGTTCAAGTTATGCGAACTGTTCCTAAACTGTGCTCACACCGACAAACAACTGATTGATTTATTATCCTCGGTACTTCCCACTCTGTACGATTTCTGTACCCGACTGGATCGCGGCACGGCGATCGGATAACCGCTGCTCAGATTTGTCGATATTTTCCTACCGTACCAAATTTGTAAATAAACTCTCACTCTTTCAGACTTGACAAAGCTTATCGCACTGGTTTTATCCCACTCCTAAAAGGTGGCAAGAATGCGATTTATCTCTGTTTTGCCAGAATATATAAACACACCAGTTTTGCCCCCCGGTTTTTCGTTCGATACAATTTCACTGGGTTAATGGATTTGTGTGAGGGAAGGCAAGTGGGATTAGATAATGGGATTTTCGGTCCCATCGATAAACGGTTGTGGTACTTTTATCTAGCCCGATGATGCCCTACCGATGTCAATGAACGACATGGTAACTTCGTCTACAGTGAACATCAGATTTAACCGATTAAATTTGTGGATTATATATATATATATATTATTAATTCCACGGTATCAAATAATCCACGGTAGAGTGACGCGTGAAACCCACAACACCAAATGCCTTGTATCAAAATAGGTTTATCAAAGTACGGTACTGCAGCACAAGTTTGGAGATGAATGATAAAGTGTACGGTAAACAAA
>UZAN01046604.1:2281-19412 GCA_900618425.1 Echinostoma caproni
ACTAAACGATCAAATAAACAAATAAAACTGTACAAACCTCAAAGTGATCTCGAAATAACTTAAAAACAAGAGCCAAGTGCTACTGTGAGCGTAATTCAACAAATCTGAATGGAAGAAAATGAGCCTGGGTAAGAATAGCACGCTCATCGTCACGCTGCACATGAACGAGCCAAATGTGAGCGCTCAAGTCGCTATTAAAACAAGTAGGGTAAAAATTGAAGCGGATAAACAAAGTCAAATGGTAGGATTGATGTGTAAATATACAAGGGGAGTGGAACGTCAAATGTCTATATGTATATGAGGCGGATGATGTTTGGTGAATGGAACGTAAAATTCACGAAATGTGGAACCGAGATGGAATGACTGGGCTTTACAAGAAGCATTTTCACAGATCGATCAATACACGCGCAGGCACTATAAGTCAACCAATTCGCACTTGAGTGACACGTAGCCGAACCGATAGGAAAACACAATTGATCCGCAATTCTCTGCGGTACTGAATTGACGAAATCATCACAAAATGTACAATAAAGGAAACCTCAAATATGCGGCCAAAGGCACTCAAGCAAGCGAGCCAAATGAGATGTCCAGAGAGAGAGCTAAACAGTCGCTTCCGTTCTCAAACCACGCAAAATTCAAATGTGCCGGGCATCGAATTAGCAGATAAATAATGATGTATGGTGTGTGTGATCGAGAAATGTCAATATAGGAGCGACACACAGATAAAGATATTTCACCATAAATCATTATGGGTTCGGAATGATTTTCAAAATTTCAGCATGAAATACAGCCCCTGCTAAAGGACATACTTACATTTATCATCATTTATTGGTAGGCTCCAGTCTGATCACCATGCTTTGGTGATATCCATGGTTGGCTGCACTGCCGATGTGTCACTTTACCAGACTGTGACATCGTCAGCATAGATAGCAATGTGGACTGGGATTTTGCTCGGAAGGTCATTTATGTATAAGATGAAAAAGAGTGGACCTAGAACGGATCCCTGCGGAACACCTATTGTCATCGGGGAAAAATTGGAGAAATAGGTTCCTGCCCTAATACAGAACGAGTGATAGAATAGAAAGCTGCCCAGAAGATTAAGAAGCCTGCCTCTAATACCATACATTTCCAGCTTGTGCATTAGTGGAGAATGTGGTACTCGATCAAAGGATTTGGCAAAATCTGGGAAGCTTGCATGTGAGATTTTATCATCATCATAGGCCCGGGTTAGACTTTCCATGACATATAGGATATTGGTGATGCATGATCTGCCAGGAACGAAGCCGTGTTGAAAGGGAGAAAGAAGGTTGTTTTCCTTCAGGTGTTCAATAATGTCTCTCAATGAGACGTTCAAACGTTTTGCTGGGAATGCTAGTTAGACTAATCGGTCTGTAGCTGCTGGCATGATACCGGGGTCCTCTTTTGTTGATTGGTGATATGATTGCCTTTTTTGAGGCATCAGAGAATTCACCTTTACCTGGGTATTTTTGAAACAACCGCCCGCAATATGGGGCTAGTACAGTTGCTGTCTCTTTGAGTATTCTGGGATGGACCTCGTCAAGTCAAGTCAAGTCAGGTCACAGGACATTAGGCTTCGGCCAGTGGACGTCCAGGTTCTTGCACTTGTGAGCTGGTGATTCCCACTGTGCTGTGACTGCCAGGTAGTTCCACAGTTGTGATTGGTGTTGTACCTACAAGGGAAGAGATGACGAGCAGGATCGCCCTCGGGGTAACAGCAGTCTCAATCATTTGACAGGCGCCGCATCTCAGCGGACTGCTACTCCTGCCATGAGAGCTTCACGGGGGCTGATGACAGAAAAAACAATTTTTGTGTCAATGGTGCGTGAGGTGCGTGGTGCAAAGGAGTGATGTTAGAAATAAACAACGGCTAACAAGGGAGGATGTGGGTAGTGATTGACACTTGTACTAGTCAAACTCTCGAAACACCTCGTCCCAGCAGTTGTCTAGTCTCCGCTCGAATTGCAGAACAGAAGATGCTGCTACTAATATAGGTGGAAGTTTGTTTCATGCGTTTACCACGCGGTGGGAGAAAATCTGTACCCTGGCACTTCCGTTGGCCCGTGGTTTCATCAGCTTCCTGTCATGCCCTCTGAGGGTTGGGTTGAGGTTTCGTATAAACAAGGATCTGTCTGTTACTGACAGTCCTTTAAGCTGTTTGAACGTCTCAATCAAGCCCCCCTCAGGCGACGGCGATGTAATGAGAATAAGTTAAGGGCCGCCAGCCTTTCTTTGTAGGACTTTCCCTCCAGTCCACTGATCATCCGGGTGAAGCTTCTTTGTACTGCCTCAAGTAGTTGTTTACCTCTTACTAGGGGAGGTACCTACCCCTGGACACAGTACTCCAGATGTGGCCGCACAAACGCCTTCTACAATGGCAAGATTACCGAAGCCTCCCTTGATATAACTGTTCTGCAGAGTTGAAGTAGAGCTCGATTGGCCTTCGCTGCGGCTGTCGCGCATTGTATTGAGTGCTTCAAGGAGGAGTGTATCTGCACCCCTAGATCCCTGACTACATCTGCAGGTTCAGTGATGTTTATCGACCCAGCGCTTAGTTGTCGCACCTCCGCGGACCCTCTATTTAGCGGCAGGTGCTTGCTTTTGCTGCCGTTGAGAGGTAGTTCCCATGAGGC
Source organism: Echinostoma caproni (assembly GCA_900618425.1). Taxonomy (NCBI): domain Eukaryota; kingdom Metazoa; phylum Platyhelminthes; class Trematoda; order Plagiorchiida; family Echinostomatidae; genus Echinostoma; species Echinostoma caproni. The sequence goes on from UZAN01046604.1 coordinate 4,933, forward strand.
CGCCCAGTCATCAGTTGCGTTGAGTGCATTCTGTAAATCCCCAGATGAGGGATTCCCTACTACTTTTAGGTCATCTGCGAGTAGGAACCCAGGGCACTGGAAGACCTCAGTGACGTCATTTACATACAGCACAAATAGCATAGAACCAAGGACTGAGCCTTGAAGTACCTATTACAGACTGCTGCCGTCCCCGAGGTTTCCTGTTCGACCGTTATACGGAATGTTCTTCCGTGTATGCCTTGATACCGTGATATGCCTTGATCCAATTCACTAACTGCTGGTCTACGCGGAGGGCTACCAGTTTACGCAGGCGTAATCTGTGGTTGACCGAATCGAAGGCTTTCCTAAAATCGAGGTAGCACACTTCGACTGGTTCCCCTGCATCCAACCTGTCTGTTACCTCGTCCAGAAATCATAAAAGGTTAGTGAGACACGACTTTCTGTTGACAAAGCCGTGTTGTTGGCCAGCCATGAGATGTTGGTCGTCCAAGTAACCCAACAACCTCTCCCTGAGGAGCCGCTCGAAGTTTTTCAGGATAACCAAAAGCAGGCTTACTGAACAGTAGTTCGATGCAGCCGACCTTGATACTCCCTTGTGGATTGGCACCACTTCTGCCGTGGTCCAGTCGGCCGGCAGCGTTGCAGAGGGGCCTGCAATAATGTCAGCAATGGGCCGCAGTATTGCTGGATGCAGCCCATCCGGCCCCTCGGCTTTGTTCTGATCTAGTTGTTTTAGTGCTGCTTCTACCTACTTTGACTCTAATACAAACGGGACCATTCGCTGTTCGGGAAGTCTATGTAGAAGGTCAGGCAACGGCCTTCCCAGGGAGGGTTTCCCCTGATGTGGAACCTAAGTGTTCCATGGTCACTACGTCCCAGGGGAGCAGAAACCCCGAGCTGTTCCACATTTTGCGGCATCTTGGTCAGAACTAGGTCCAACATGCTAGGCCTTTGCCCTTCCCGCCGTCTAGTGGGTTGATTGACGGGCTGCACCAGGGGTAGCACTGTCATCAAGTCCACTAGTTTTCTACCGAAACCAGAGCGAGGGGCCAAGGGTTTTCCCACTCTGCCTCCGGAGAGTTGAAGTCACTTATGATGACCAACCGTTCCGCATGGTTGCTTACCCTGGTCAGATAGTCGCACAGTTGGCCATCCTCCTCCTCATCTAAGAGTGGTGCTCTGTAGGCACCTACTGCCGTCACAATATAGTTCGGGGATTTTATCGTGTATGAGCACCCCTGGATATTCGACGTGGACATGTGATCGCCCTCGGCCTGATCTAGGGTGTCCGAGACAAGGAGCAATATGCCACCTCCACCTCTACTATCTTCCCTGGCAGACCTGTATGCGCAGTACCCGGTGAGTTGCAGGTTCTCCGTGGTGATGGCCATGTCTTGGCAATCACAATACAGTCTGATCCTACGGTTACAGCCCTTAATTCTCTCCACTTGTTGCCTAGGCTGCAGGTGTTAGTGTAGAATGCTGATAAACCCCCAGCCCAAGACCCCTTCCAGCCTTGGTGGCACTAGAGTCTAGTGGGCACTCGGGCAAACTGCCCGAGAGCCCTCTTCGTTTTTTGTCAATGGCATACTCTTGGCCTTCAGTCGCTGAGGCGCCGCAAAGGGAATGACGTCAACACTGGCACTTCGAGCCACCGTAGCCCACAATTCCTTATCAGTGTCCAACTGAGTAGGCACTGTATTGATCGATCTGTGAAAATGCTTCTTGTAAAGCCCAGTCATTCCATCTCGGTTCCACATTTCGTGAATTTTACGTTCCATTCACCAAACATCATCCGCCTCATATACATATAGACATTTGACGTTCCACTCCCCTTGTATATTTACACATCAATCCTACCATTTGACTTTGTTTATCCGCTTCAATTTTTACCCTACTTGTTTTAATAGCGACTTGAGCGCTCACATTTGGCTCGTTCATGTGCAGCGTGACGATGAGCGTGCTATTCTTACCCAGGCTCATTTTCTTCCATTCAGATTTGTTGAATTACGCTCACAGTAGCACTTGGCTCTTGTTTTTAAGTTATTTCGAGATCACTTTGAGGTTTGTACAGTTTTATTTGTTTATTTGATCGTTTAGTAATGCAGTACCGTAGAAATTTGCCGAATCGTTCGTTTTGTTGACGCTTTTGGATCCAATTTCGGCTACACGNTCGGTTCCACATTTCGTGAATTTTACGTTCCATTCACCAAACATCATCCGCCTCATATACATATAGACATTTGACGTTCCACTCCCCTTGTATATTTACACATCAATCCTACCATTTGACTTTGTTTATCCGCTTCAATTTTTACCCTACTTGTTTTAATAGCGACTTGAGCGCTCACATTTGGCTCGTTCATGTGCAGCGTGACGATGAGCGTGCTATTCTTACCCAGGCTCATTTTCTTCCATTCAGATTTGTTGAATTACGCTCACAGTAGCACTTGGCTCTTGTTTTTAAGTTATTTCGAGATCACTTTGAGGTTTGTACAGTTTTATTTGTTTATTTGATCGTTTAGTAATGCAGTACCGTAGAAATTTGCCGAATCGTTCGTTTTGTTGACGCTTTTGGATCCAATTTCGGCTACACGTCGCTCGTTGATCTATGCAGGAGTGACAGGCACAACATCATCCGGCCTGTCCTTACGATTAGCGATGACCACTGTCATCCGTCCTACTAGCGTGGGCTCAGGGCTTTCATCGTTAAGTCTGTGTCCTGTGGGAGATAGTGTTGGTGTAGTTGAGCCGGACCTGGGAGTGAATGTGGTACGTTGAGCATCGCTTGCCGGTGACTGATGCCGCAATCTACTGAGCTCTATTCTCGGTGAGTTACCTCGGGAATCGTCGTATATCGTGTTAGTTGGTGACGCCTGTCGGCGAAAGCCTGCATACATAGGTGCGTTATCCGGTTCGACGACTATCTTCCCATTCGTCAAACTCTTTAAATTCCCCGCCGCCGCCAGGAATGCATCCCGGAACCTCTGGTGGCCAAATTCTACGAGAACTGACCTTAGGAAACGCGCTATGCTTACCTGTGCGTTAGACCGTTTCGCAAGTCTGAAAATCCTTTTGATTAAGGCGTGGGCCGAGATTCCCACCGGCCTAAGTAGGGAGGAGACACGTTGTCCCAGATCATTTTCTCTCAGTCTGACACTGCTGCAGAGCGGCTCCTCCATTGCTTTGATGACAACATTTCGCTGCCTGTCTATTGTAATGCCCGTTTTGTGGCACAGATTTTTTATCTGGGAAGCCATGCTCTTCACCTTCTTCCTGATCTCGGACGAACTAGCTGTTCTGGCATTATTACCTGATTGAAGTCGCCAAGGTTCTGACCTCATGTTTGCCTCCAGCGCTTCCAGACTTGCCTTAACTGCCTCTAATTCGAGGATTTTTGTCGGTTGGCATTTCCTTAGAACCATGACTGTCCCCTCTTCAGCTATGTTGTCGTCATTGGTTTGCTGTTGCGCTGAAGTGCGGCTATGTGTAATTAGTTGTGAACAGTCGCAACAAACCCATTTAATCTCCACGTTATCTAGGTACAGTCTGTAAACATGGGGTGAGCTTACTGCCAGCACGATGAAACCACCGGTCGCAGGTATCGCAGGAGATACCATTTTTTTACGACTTTGGAGCACTTCCTACACCTCCAGCTGGGACTCGAGGGTGATCCTGTAGAGTTATGCCTAGCCATTCTCACCACTTTGTGGGAGTGCGGTGGAAAAATGTTGGACGAAGTAGAGTGAGAAGTGACCTAATGAGTAATAACCTCTAGCGAATGGAATAGAAAAACCCGATGGGTAGCTGGCCAACAGGACGAAAACAGAACGTGTAGAAACGGTTTACCTTTAATAGATCGTCACAAACTGCTAAATAACTCCTTAGGCTCACCGTTAATCCACCTCAATCCTGTGGGGAGCGTGAATGTACGTGTATCGTCGATACTTCTTTCGGGAAGACTCCCGATTTATCCTGAATTTGAAATAGTTGCCTGTCTGGGCCCATTGGGATATAAGAGTTTAGAGACTTTAGAAGTTTGAGTACTTCTCCGGTCTGAACAATGAAGTGCTCTAAGAGGGCTATATCTGATTTGGGCTGTAGAGTAGGAAAGAAGGTAAGTGAAGCGGAGCTGAAAATATCTTGGAAGTGAGTTCGGAAGGTAACCGCTACTTCTTCAGGATGAAGCTGGACGTGGCTGTAGTATGCTTTGGGGTATTGCTTGGCTCTATTGGTCAGACCCATCTCGTACTCACAGTGGTAGTCTCTCTAAACTCTCAAAGCAACCTCACGGGCCCTTAGGTTTAGGAGGAACCTTGAAAGGCCCCTCGAGATCTTATAGTTGTTCCAGGCTCTATTCTTCCTGAATTATGCTTCCTTGGTCCTGCTTTTCACCACGGCTGAATTCCCTGCCCTCTTATCCTTCGCAGTGATGCAAAAAAATCTGTGAGGTATAGAACGTTGGTTTTGAAGGCCCTCTAATTCTCGTATACCGTTATGTACTCCCTCTGCCATTCACGTTGCAGGGATGGCTGGGGCCTCACGGTTGATGCGTCCAATCATTCGACGCCTATTGTGGGGCTGTTAAGGCACGGTGGGAACGTATTTGAAGTGGATTATCCCGTGGTCCCCCCTTGCCAGCAGTGGCATAACCGTGAATTGCTCCACCTCGTACGGGTACAGTGTGAACACGAGGTCCAGCAGTCCTGGTTCCTGCTCCGACTTCCATCTCATGGGCTGATCGACATGTTGTACAGGAGAGCATTCCTGTACCCGGTCAGGCATTCGATGACCGAACGCGCTCCCAGGGGACCGGACTTGCGTCCATTGAATCCCTGAGGACTTAAGGTCTTCCAGTGCCAGCAGTGAAACGTTTTAGGCTGCCGTGCAGACTAAGAATTGGAGGACCTGTTCCTCCTTACGCCTATCCGCTGTGATGCTTCTATAGACACAGAATAACTGCATTTTCCTGAAAGCCGTCTCTACGAAAATGGGGATCGTTTGGATTTTGGGCAATGCCAGCTTATCACCTATAAATTCCACTATGTGCAAGGCTACTAAGATCAGTGCTCGCTCCCCACTTTACCGACCAAAACGCGATTTTCCCGGTCCGAGTGAAATGAAGAAGACCTCGTCTGTATGCGTTCAATTAAATGATTCTTCACTCGTTCCGGATAGCGATAACCAAACCTCAGAGCAACGGGTAGCCCAAATTATGGAGAACCAAGTCGATCCAAAAATAATCTACGGTACTATTTTAGCATTAATCAAAAATACATAAAGCAGTTACACCTCTGACAAAGAGACTCATTCAATATCCAGCCAAAATGTCACAATTATTCACAAAAAAATATCTGCGGTAATAAAACGTAAATAGGAAAAGGAGCGATCTGAATTACGTTTCAGATAATTCTGGACTAATAGGAAAATTCTGCGCTCTTCAACAGATTGAGCAAAATAATCTTGAACGTTACAGCCTAAAGGAGTTCCATATAATCGGTCAGTCCAACCAAGAGCGTCCAATTTAAAATGAGGTTGTGATAAAACAAGAAAAAGTACTTAGTCCCATTTACAAACAAACATAAAGCATTTAAAGCGCGTGTCCCATAGATATGCATCACCGTAAAACGGGTGAAATAGAAGGTTCACAATAGAAAATTCACTAACATGGAAACCACGTCAGAAAGAATTCACGACAGAATGGCAAAGAAAGATAAGGAATTGCAGGGTAATTGAGAGGAATGTTTTTTCCTTTTGACTGTTACACCGGTCACCAAAATTCTCATGCAGCCCTGTTCAAGGCAAAGTTGGCATCAAATGGTGAGGAAGTTGCGACAAACGAGTGAGCTTTCATTTTGTATTCTTCGGGATCCTTAAGTGGGTCGCATCGATGGTGCCAACGGGCCATTTCCTGGACCGAGGACAAGGCTAAAGGACACGAAACTGACATGTTCTTTGTGGACTTCGGCAAGGCCTTCACCAAGGTGCCGCACGACCTCATTCTGCGACAGCTGTCCAACCTGGGTGCAGGTGTGGTGATGCGGAATTGGTTGCGAGACTTCCTCATCGATCGGAAATTCTGCATCCGTGCTGGCAAATCGCTCTCTGCGTGGTATTCCGCTCCCAGTGGGGTCCCCAAGTGCTCGGTTTTTGGTCAATTACTCTTTGTGGTAAATGTGGACGAATTGCCTGGTAAACATCAAAATCTGGCACACATTCAAGGATCCGAACGATCGAAGTTCTCCTCAAGCGGATTTGAATAACCTGGCTCAGTGGGCGGAAACATGGGCTCTTCCAGTCAACACAGCAGAGTGTGCTCACCTGCATTCGGGGCGTGCTGACTCAGAGGTAGTCTACAACTTCCAGGGAACCACATTGCGCAGAACATCGTGCGGATGAGACCTGAGTGTTATGGTTACGTCATCACTAAAGACCCGAGAGAACAGCGATTGGANTTTCAACCAGCTCACGACGGACGCTTTCAGGCTGCTGTACGCTTCCCATGTCAGACCAAGACTTGAATGAGGTGATGCGGCGACTTACCCCCGCACGCCTGGTTAACCAGCTAAGTTGGAGTGTGTACAACGTGCTGCCACTAGAGTCGTTTTTGAACTACGCGGGACCAGCTACGAAGGTCGTCTTCAGGCTACTGGTCTGTTCCCAATTGCGTATCGACACCTCAGGAGAGATCTCATCTGCCTGCAGATGATCCTGAGAGGTAACATGGGCTCGGAGCTGCAACAGTACTTCCCTTTACGGACAGAGCACCGCACGCGGGGACACTCTCACGCTGCGGAAACTTCAGTCAATTGGTCTTCCGTTAGTATACCGACTCTCGCGTAGGTCAACGACACTCTGAACTTCCTTTCCAGCGATTGTCGTGGAAAAGGAGAAAAACGCTGCTTTCAAACGGTGTCTAGATGAGCACCTGAAGGGGCTATGGAGGAACGAACACTTGTGATCGGACCTTCGACCTAATGGGGATGGGGCTTACACGGGCACCCTACCCTCTGTCCTCAATCCTGAAGACTGAAGGTATGTTGTAGTTTCAGATGCTACCAGTACAATGTCGTCTGTTTTGAAATTGCTATGCTTCGAAAGCCACTTTTTTGCACTTGCAGGGTTGGTATGTGCTCCCTCATCCATCGACATCAGAAGTTATTAGCGAAGTGATTGACTTGTCTCTATCGTTTAGTATAACTCTTCGTCATTGTGGGACCTTCTAGGTTTTTATTATTCTCCGTCAACAACAATAAACTGTTCGGAGACAATGTTTTTCTTTCCTTATCATCCGATAAGCGTGGCACTAGCGGTCGGCTATCCAACATCCTTTCGACTTCTACAAAATAAGTTGACAGCGTTCCTCGTGCATTAACTGCTCCTTTGTCAACACAGGCAGTAACCTGCGCACGGAGCGGATCATTCTCTCCCATATGTCTCTCATATGACTTGAGGAAGGAGGGTCAAAAAACCATTTTATTCTATCACATGCAGGACGGTCGTTAATCTTGTGTCCTTCCCAGAGTTTAATAATATCCTTTAGTTCTGATACGGTGCCCACGAAATTTGATCCATTATCACTATAAATCTCTGAAGGTCTTCCTCGTCTAAAGATGAATCTCAATAGACACAGGATTAACAAATCTGTATTGAAACTACCAGCTATCTCTAAGTGCACTTCTCCAGTTTCTGAAATATAAAAGACGACGGCGGAACGCGAATCGATTTACAAGTAGTGCAATGCTATTTACGATCTCGAAGCTTCCAACATTCGACCAGGAGTACGAATCTAGTGACACGACATATTGGAAGGAATTTTTTTGAAGTGTTAGTTGTGGAGTTGACAAGATAGTAGAACTGGGTTTTTATACTGCAAGGGTTCATAATCGCTCACAATAGTGATATGTTAACCATAAGGATACTTAGTCGTAAGCGTGACAGCCTAGTAGACGGCTAGAACCTCCAGTTGAGTTTGTGAGTATCCACGTTCGTCCATGAACCTGCCTGAGACGCACAGTACCGGATGACCGTTCTGCTCCGTGATGACGGTAGAACGTCTTTGTGAAGAAAAATGGCGTAACAAAGCACTGGTGGTTACAAAGATAGTCAACTTCCTTAAGGCACGTTCAAGGACCAAAGTCCACCGAAATTTTTTTTTGTGATTACAAATCAAATAATGGATCAGCTTGAAGTGAAAAATGATAAAAAGCTTGGGATAGTATATGAAGAACTAATTAAAGAACGAAGTTCATGGAACGACTTGGGAGATGGAGCATTGGTAAATGAAGAAAATCAATCAGGATCAGGACGGAATTCAGATTCATCGACCGGCTAACCTAAACACGAGAATGTTGGCGTCTCAAAAGCACACCTATAAGAGTTATTAGCAACAGTGTAAGAACAAATCTCTCAAGCAAAGCACCATGTTACTGTCTGCAAGAAGCAGAACAATCTAATCGTTCTGATAGACACATACACCTTGTAAACTGGAACTAATAAAATTAATGGTAGTCTGAAAAATGGCGGAGACACGCTGAGTCCAACTGTGAAAAAGTGTGGCAAAATAGATCCAAAGAGGAATAAATATTTGTAAGTTCATGTGATTTTTCATCGATGTTAATTTGAAGAAATACATCTTTTAATTTCAGACTAGAGAAAAACTTAGATCCACAAAGTTAAGACTGAATGCCTTCTAGTTTGACAGCTGCACAATTATACGGTTTCAGCTGCCTGTTAAAGGTAACTCGATAATCTTCACTTATTCTAAGAGTCTTCCCGTCAAGCTTCAGCGGAGTAACAATTGGCGGGCCCAAGCCGAAGAACTGAATGGTTTCAAAACTCCCTCGCTGAACATTTCTTCTAACACCTTTTTTACTAGCTCACGAATTCCAAGTATGATAATTCAGCGTTTCCTTAACACCGGAAAACCGGCTTCGTCTAGACTCCATGGAGTCATTTTCATACTGCCCTTTCCCTCAGACCATTCGAGTACTGAATTATGAAGGCGTGATTGATGAGAATCAGATATAAAGGAAAATGACTGATGCCTACGGTTCATGCAACTCAAACCAGTTATATAAATATCGAAATTGATAACCAAAAACTGTCAGTGAAACGTTTGTGATTGATCGTCTTTAAGAAGCTGTTCATATGATCCTAAAACGAGCAAAGAGTTACCAGTAATTTTCTTAACTAAAATGTCTGTAGGGGAAAGTGCAACTGGGGAGTTTAAATTAAGAATCATTGTGTTAGAAACGAGTCAAGAGAGAGTTAATGATGGAATCACGAGTAATGTGGCGAGAGAGATGTGAACTTGTACTGGTTAGATTTTAAGACCGTAAATGACATGATAAATCTTTTGAGGAATGAACAATCGTTCATTTTGTAATACATGGCATATTTACATACAGATTTAAGATGGTCAAGCTTACCACAATTCTGACACTTGGCATTATTTAATCTACAGGTTAACCGCGAATGCCTCTGACCATAAGACTTGTATTTGTTCCAACGTGGAATTTGTGGATCACTGTGGACTAGAGAACCGGTTATGCTTGGCACTTTCGGGCACTTTCCAAAAAACGCTTTCTTCTCGAAGAGAACTGTTTGTAATTACTGGCGTTGAACAACAAACTGGGTGTATCACAAATAATAGCAAGGACGTATTGGTACTGTTCACAGACTTCTTAGACGACTGAAGTGTGCGATGATGCATTGACAAGAGCTTATTCTTGAGTTCCGGGCACTTTATAGCAGCAATTAACCAATCACGTAGCTGGATTTGTAATTTACCTCCAAAATTACAACGCGACACGTGAGTTTGAAGCTAAAAAATAAAGTCAAGTATTGGTTAGCTTCAACCACGTGATGGAATGAAATTTGGCTTGCTGAGCGACTTCAAAATAAGCTAATTTTAGATGTCTCAACAACAAGCTTTTTTAAGGATTCATATGACAATGATAAATGAATCTCAGGGAAAGCCAAGTTCTTCAACACGGCATAAGCATTCTTTCCAATGACCGTTCAGAAATTAGCCATTTAGCGTTCTCCATCGAGTCCTTTCCACATTATACAAAACACCTCGAATCGTTCAAGATAATCTTTGACCTCACACGCACCGGCATGCATACTCAGGTTCTCCAAATTACAGGAATCCATTGGTTCAAAAAGAACGCAACGCCAGTTGTTGAGGTTTACACTCGGACTGGTAATTTGGATACGGATCGAAATCCGCGCAGTAATAGTCCAACCCCGAATTAGGACTCCAAATGAAATCATAACACGGCTCTGAACAACGGAATAGAAATGTAATAAACGGAAAGTTCTAGTGTAGAGTGACGTCGTGTTCAATAAAACAAATTAGCTCATAGTTTAAATGTAATCACCACAACCGCTCAGTGAGAACTGACCCTCCAAATCTTAACAAGTGTCGGCTGTTTTCCACCAGACCCAACACGTACTTGGTAAACGGTCTACCGCTACAACGGGCCTCAAAAATAAGAGACCTAGGGGTTATTATGGACCACAACTTCAAGCCCTCAGGTCGACGAACAAGGTTATAGGGGATTTCGTTTGCCCATGTGCAACAGACACTATTAGGCAATCGGAGGTTTTCTTACACTGATACGAGACTATTTGGTGGCCCTCATTTAAAATATTGTGTCCAGGCGAGGACACCGTATTGCAGGAAAGACATAATATGCTTATAGAAGGTGCAGCGTCTGGCCACCGGAATGACAGCTGGACAGAAGGGACAATGTTACAAACAGAGCCTGGGGATCTCAAGCTCATCAGCTTGAACGCAGAATAGTGAGGGTGACCTGATAGAGCCTTTCAAACGGTGAAAGTTTTGTCAGGGCCCCACCTAGCCCCATGCTCAAAGATCGATCAATACACCACCCGGCAAAATCCTTCCTCGCGTCATACAGGCAAAGAGAAATTGAAGGGAGTATAAATTTACCCCTTCTCAGCTGGAAATTACCCCCGAGACTGTTGGGTATCGCCTCTGCGTTCCAGATTCGGTTGGCTTGGGCCTGTCAAGGGCTTGGGGTTTACAACCAAAATGGACAATTTGGCTCCGGCAGTGGTTTTTGGGCCCTGCTGTCTCCACCGTTTTGCCTACATGCGTCCACATTCCGGACCAAGTTGAGGATCACCCGCTGCCTCAACTACAAGCTGTTTTAAGGTTGGGTGCCTAGCGTGTAGTCAGTTCTACATCAAAGCGACCAACGCATAAATAGTCTAAATCATTTCATGATTGATCGAAGCCCCGAACCCAATGAATGTGTCCTCAGAAGCAAGCAGTGTTGCAGCATACAGAGAAACATGTACGTTGATAAATGTATGAACTCGCTGCACTTTTCCTTCCTATCCATTCCTATCCGCGTGTCTCTATCCTCTCGCGTCCTCTCTGTATTTCCTCCCATTAATGCCGCACCTCGAATACTCTCTATACAAGGTTCTCTTTTACTTCAATTTCCATTGACCTGCTTAATTAGTGCACTCCTCTATCCTTCATATCTAATAACAATAATAATAATAATAAATGTATGTTTCACGAAGCCCGTGAGACATGCACAAGGCACGATCAAATGTTCAGAGCGAGTATATGTACAATAATAGTGTAGGTACATAGGTAGACAATAAAAATGGTGGGAATGAGAACGAACACAGTGCGAAGGGAACACAAACCGGACAAGGTCACGGACGAATTTATGGAAGATGGAGGATGCATTGAAAACTGCATGTCACTAGAACTGAAAGTACTAGTAAAGCTGGCCTCGGAAGGATTGGACGTACGGCAACAGTGCGGGCAAATACGGAGAGGCGGTCTGGAGAACAAATGCTGCCTGATGGTGGAGGCATAAGGACAGGAATAGAAAGGAAGGAATACAGCCAGAATAATACGTCGGTAAATGAACATATTTCATTCTATGCTGCAATACAACGCGGTAGAAATTTTCCATTGACTAGGAAATTTGCCATATTTCAGTGAAAGTTTAAATATGTTTAAGAGTAGAAGAGGAATGTCTGGCCCACCAGAGCGTAGCATTACGAGAGGAATTCCGTCCGTACCAAACCGAGTAGAAGGTTTAAGTGCAATAAGGGGTTTAGTCAGCTCATGAGCCTGCAGTTCTATATGGGATAGGGAAGAATGAAGTGGAGAAGCAGGAGAAACGGAGACATGGGGTGCATCGATGATCATAGAAGAGCTAANGAACGAGTTAAAAGCATTTGCAATAGATTCAGGTGAAGTGGCGACTGAATTATCTTGCAATTTTAGGTAACTTATCTTAGGATGAGAATGAGCATTCCGGGATCGTAAGATACGCGACATAATTTCATTTTTTTCTGGTTAAGATAAAGCAGCAGTTTCCTGCTTTTTATGTATTTGGTTTGTGGTTTCGTGGATTTTGTCGGACACTGTATGTAACGAAATGAAGAGGGAAAAGTCATGAAATTTTAGGTAGGAGGATTGAACTTTTATGTATTTATTTTTCAAGCGAGTTATGAGGTCAGGTTGATTATACGTGGAATGGGGACGGTAAGAAGTGATGAGTGTCAAACTAGGCAGAAAGTTGGAGTACATTATATCAGCCGCTTGTTGGGGATCAGATGTTTGGAAAAATTCATCCCAGTCATTAGCGCGTAGGAGAGCCGGAAAGAGATCCCAGGAAAAGTAAGGTTGAGCCGGATTAGGAAGAGATTGATTCTCGTGATTAATGGGGGCAAAGAATTTACAAGAGACCGTTCTGTGATCGCTACCAGGGAAGTAACCGAGTGTACGAGTAACGACACTAAATCGATTTAGAGTGAAAAACTGGTAGGGGATGTAACGTGTTGAGTCCAGTAACAAGTGCGAATGCACAAGATGAAATCAGTAAGGTGAGAAGGAGAGTGGAAGGTGTTCCAGTCAACATTCGGTGCATTAAAGTCACCCGCGATCAGTTTGGAACGCCTTGGTAATGTGGCTAGGTAATTAAAAGCGTCAATAATTGGCCGAAAGTCCGACGCACAAGTACCGGGAGATCTGTATAAGCAACCTATTTGGAGGGATGAGCTTGGCAGTTGCAATGTTAGCCAAATTGAATCGTCAATAGAATTTAGCACGGGGTGATCATGGGAGGTTGCGCGGAAGAGACGCTTTGTATATATTAAGCAGCCCCCACCACGGCGACTTCTGCTTTTCCTAAATAAGTGATATCCAGATAGCGATAGTTGCTCAGATGGGATGGATTCAGGGAGCCATGATTCAGTAACGAATATCAGGTCAGGGCTAGAAGCAAAAACAATATTCCGGAGGGAGAAAAACTTATTCATGACGGAGCGACTATTCAAAAGAAGAAGGGAAATTCCGTGATGGGTATCAGAGGATTGTAGATTACCGAAGGGTGATGCAGTAGGGGGAATTATATTTGGAGAGGGGGTTATGGCAACCTCGGGGGAGGTGTGGGGTTGACTCGCGTTGGGATTAGTGTGTAGAGAGGAATGTGTGAGAAAATGAAGAGTTATGGGTTAAAGCGGGTGAAACACTTGGGCAGTGAACGTAACTTGGTGGCACAGTATGAATTTGGTGATAGGGATGGGAAACAGCGGGGGAGCAGGGACGTTCCGGGGTGGGGACTATGGAATGTATGTTTGCGTCTGGTGATTTTTTACGTCAGTATGGAACACAGGGAGAAGTAACGGATCCACATCGGGAGAGGTGAGTAGAGGGGTGGGGAATTCCATAGCTCTCCGGACCGAATTCTCTGAGAGAGGGGATGAGACCTGGGAAGCGTAGGTGAGGGATGACTGGTGGGGGATAGGACGGATTGCATCCTGGGAAAGGCTGCTCAAGAGGTAGAGGGGTGTATGAGAGCATGTGTGGGCGATAGGCATGCCCTAGAAGTGGTGGTAAAATTATGGGTTGGGCCGAGGGAAAGGGGAGCGTAAGGTTACCGCCTGGGAATGGTAAGGAATGACTAGGGACCGGAAGGGGTCCTGTGTGTAGTTGGGCTTGAGTAAGTTCACGGGAGAGGGAGAAGGGCGTCACATGAGACGCACAACTTTGGTGATAAGGTAAGTAATACGCATTTGTGGCAGACGTTGGGGGGAAAGGTGTGTAGTTTATTCCAAGCGAGGGATTGGTCTTGGTTTGGTCTATGAGAGTAAGGCGGGGAGCGGGCATCGTCAGTTAGCGGTTATTGTAAGCAGAATTAGCAGAGGGTTGGGCAACAAAGTTGAGTGTAAACGAAGAGGGAATGCGAACAGGTACAGAGGGTTTGAGAACATGTTTAGCACCCCGGCAGGGCGATGAGATATCGAGCTGTAACGATGACCGCGGGGATCTAATAGCGCTAGAAGGCTTCTTTTGGAGCGAAGTGGGTTTTTGAGGTGGTAAGGCAGTCAAGCTGAGTGACTTCTTCATCAGAGGGCGGGCATTTTCTGCCAGTAAGATGGGAGCCACTGGCCGATTAGAGCGAACAGGGGTACCAGGG
>UZAN01046605.1:1532-18253 GCA_900618425.1 Echinostoma caproni
CAGCCCATCCCTCATGTATGCGGATGACATCAAAATCTGGCGTACAATCAAGGATCCGAAGTTCTCTTCAAGCGGATTTGAACAACCTGGCTCAGTGGGCGGAACCCTGGGCTCTCCCAGTCAACGCAGAAAAGTGTGCTTATGCACTTGGGGCGTGCTGTCTCAGAGGCAGTCTACAACTTCCAGGGAACTACATTGCGCAGAACATCGTGCGAACGAGACCTGGGCATTATGGTTACGTCAGCACTAAAGACCCGAGAAAACACCGATCGGGTCTGTGCTAGCGCATGGAGCAATATGGGGCCTATTCGGCGGTCTTTCAACCAGCTCACGATGGACGCTTTCAGGCTGCTGTATGCCTCCCATGTCAGACCAAGACTTGAGTATGGTGGTGCGGTAACATACCCTTGCACAGCCGGTGAACTGGCTAAGTTGGAGCGTGCACAACGTGCTGCCACTAGACTCGTTGTTGGACTACGCAGGACCAGCTATGAAGGTCGTCTACAGGCTACTGGTCTGTTCCCAATTGCGTATCTACGCCTCAGGGGAGATCTCATCTGCCTAAGGAAGATCCTGAGAGTTGATATGGGCCCGGGGCTGCAACAGTACTTTCCTTTACGGACAGAGCACCGCACGCGGGGCACTCTCTCACATTGCGGAAACTTCAGCCAGTTGGTCTTCCGTTAGTCTACCGACTCCCGCGTAGGTCAACAACACTGTGGAATTTCCTTCCAGTGATTGTGGTGGAAGAGAAGACAGACGCTGCTCTCAAACGGCGTCTGGATGAGCACCTGAAGGGGCTATGGAGGAACGAACACTTGTGGTCGAACCTTCTACCCAGTGGTGATGGGGCTTACACGGGCACCCTGCCCTTTGCCCTCAATCCTAAAGACTGGAGACTGAAACTCCCCACACTATCGTTAGCATTCGATCAAGCTTTCCTCCGTGTTGGGAAACATTTGGTGCACATGAACATAAAACTGTTAGCGGCGGAAAACTCGGCTAAGTATCCTGGAATTAATTAATACATAAGTGAAAACTGAAGAAAGCAATAAAAACCGATAACGCTTTTAAAAAATGTTCAAGGCTATTGTGTGGGGAAAACTTTCACCATGGGAAAAATTTTATAGCGAAATCCACTGAGGTAGTTCTGTCATATACTCACAAACTAAATCAATACCGCTAACAAAACGTCGCCTCAAATGCAGTGGCATCACATAGAATCATCAAGAACTAATTTCCGCAACAACAACAAGAACAATATCGGACATTGAAGCATTTTCGGGAGATCACACATTATGCCAAGCGTAATTCTGCTCTATCTCACACCGTGGACGCATCACGGATGAAGTATCGGCTGGATTGGCATTTACCATCTTGAGACATCTATGGCACCGCCACGACATGCAGATAGGTTGCCACGATGCTTGATGTGTACCGAGGCAGGTAGCGGGTGGATAAAATCCAAGGGTGGTCAAAATAAGACCTGGCATGGGAGTATGAGAATCCTAACAAGGAGCTCAGTCATATAGGTCACATTAGACACCCTAGATATGAACCTTGAGCTCATTGTAATCAATGGTTAGATACACTGAATGATATTGCTGAGTATAGTAAACATTGGCGTTCGTGCATCTCCCCAATTTCTTTGCAACCTTAGTTCACGGAAATTCTCCATTTTCCCTTCGACTCTAGTTTCGACTTACCAGTCTTTCTCCTACTGCAAGTCAAGTCAAGAGTGCACTCTATTCACCCAATGTGGACAGAATTCTCAGTGAAAAGAATGCTATTGCTTTTGCTTTGCTTCATCTAACTGGGCAGCCAAAATATGGCAACCAAAACCGGCGCACAAAAGTGCATGGTTGATGGTTGCGCAAGATAAAACTGAAAATAAATGCACTTTTTATTATTGTACTTTATGTCAGTGTCAACATCAGCTTCGTGCATTGAAACCTGTGCTAAATCCTGGATCCAATCGTACAGAGAATGCCGGAAAAATTTGCGCAATAAATAGAAACGTAAAACAGAAGCTTGATACACATGGCAATCGTGTGTGGAGAGAGACGAGATAGTGATCGCCAAAGAGGAATATCGCTGTCAGAGAGAGAGAGAGAGAGAGAGTGAGTGAGAGAGAGAGAGAAAAACAACATGGATATTAGGGATGGTAGGTGGACAAATAGACCACACCTTGCGGAGGTGGCATAAAGATGGACAAACAAACATTTGATCATCTCGATTACCCAATAGTGATTGAAGTCAGTAACGACTATCAGAACTGATGAATGGAAGTTGTACAAAAAAGTAAACAACTCTATACCCGAGGTAGCCGATCAGTTGGTTCAGACAGTTCGTTGGCTCAATAGCGGGAGTGCATACAAACACCACCGACAATCGAGAGACCAAAATTAATAAAAGAATGATCCTAGTAACCGAATTCGTGAGTAAAATGAAGTGAGATACTGAGCGAAATTGGTGCCACTTGAAGGCGGGGGCTACGTCCTGAAACTTAGAGGCTTTACTTATTGATATTAAGCAGTAATATTAACCATAATAGGTAAGGTAACAACACATACATATATCGCTAAATGACTCTGAGCCAACACAAGCACATCCCGACCACACATCCGTTTCACAGTGTCTTTTCATCCTCACCCATATCGTCGTATACATCAATTCCCGTCTGACTCCCTTTTAAGAGGTGGAACGTCAAATGTCTATGTATGTATGAGGCGGATAGTGTTAGATGAATGAAACGTAAAATTCACGAAATGTGGAACCAAGGTGGATTGTCTGGGTTTTATAGGGAGAATATTTGCAGATCAATCTATACAACGTCACATCCCTTGTGGCAGCTGGTTCATCTGACCAATCGAGGAAAAATCCCAATCGATCAGATGTTTTTCGAACCCACATAAAATAACAGTAAAAGATTCTGTTATTCCAGCGTTAGTAGAGAATCATCAGAAAAGAGCACCAACCCCGATATTTGCTATTTAGGGTCAAAGACTCGGCAAAAATATCCCCTACTATTTATTTCATCATCTTTGGTGGACTAACTCATGCTTTTGATAGCAAAGTAAAGGAAAATTGTCGTTGAAGAAATTACAAATGAGCAGCAATTTCAGATTTACCCTACAGACGTTGCTCAATGTACTTCTGATAAGTTTCTTTACATACCAATCGTGGAACTTTTCAACAAGGTTGTCGTACTTCGATTTGTTTGGCACACAGTTTAAATTCAGCTGAATGTGAAAAAACATCAGAACATGTCTCCAGTGAGGAAATATGTTTTCATGGTTTTACCGTGAATGTTACCAGCCTATAAGATAATACTTTGAGCTGCGAAGCTACCTGGAGCGAGCAAGGTGACTCGGGTTCCCCACAACCAAAAAAGATGAGTTTTTATCCTCTCATCCGTGTCCCGCTCGTGAAAAAAACACTTCAACTGTGCCCTGCGCCCAGAGAAAAAGTCATGTTTTTACTTTCCTGAATACCTTTCAATTTCAATGTCTTTATCCACCGGTTCTGGATACCGGGATTTCGTTCGCATACAGGTTATTGAATTCCTCCAGCAGCAACAAAGAGCATTCTTTGCTCGAAAAGAACACAGAATTTGATCATCAACGCTGCTTTTCAACAGACGACGTGTGCGAAAGTAAGTTACCGTAACAACAAATCAGTAACAATAGGTTCGTTATGTTATTCTACCACATCAAACTATTGCCCTTTGACGGTTCACGATCGAACCATCAAAATAGGTAATACAACATTGAACCAAAATCTGATAGATATCACATTAGGTGAACTTCTGTGATGGTTCTAGTCCACTACCTGATATGCGTAGAGTGCATACCTTATTCTCCTGCAAGAGTAAATATTTATGAATTTTATACATGTGTATACTGCTCTAAACTCCAGGAACAAGAAATATGTTTGCATACTCATAAGTAGACACACACTAATAGCGAAAAAGCTTGGGAAGATTGCTCGATGCTCTGAAGTTTGTCCACATTAAATCACCGAACAATCGCTAATCCTCGAATCTCGCAACCACCTTCAACTTCAACCTCATCCCCCTCTGAATCCATACGATTAACGGAAGTTGTTTACCTAATATCTCCGTCTATTTATAAAATGATGAATTCATAGACAAACAGAAATAGCTTGAGATCATACCAACCGGAATGCTATGGAAATCTTTGTGATGACTGGACAGCTGATCCGTCCTGTTTGGGACTCGTCAACAGTGCGTAATTTTTGCGTCCCTGTTCGGACTCATACCGCGAATCTTCGGATTGGGATTTCAAACCCTTAACCCATCGCATTTAACTGGTGTGGAAATTCATGATCTCCCAAGGAGTGAAACCCCCACCCAAGATAATCAAGTGCCCGGGACCTGTGACAATCAGAATGAGATAATCAAAACATTCTCCTGCTTAATCATGCCAATCTTCTTAACAGATTGGCACACCTGGTGCAGATCCTCTGGTGTAACTTCCCACAATAATTTGAATATTACTGCAGATAGTATCCAAAGTCATGAAACACTCTGACTTTCATCAAATTTGTTTCACCAAAACAATGTTTTGAGTCTCATTCACGGGATTGAATTCGATATTGCCAAACATCAGACGCAACATGTCCGTAACAATATCACCTTTTATCTTTGTTTCTATTCAAATGTATTATTTCGACGACGGCTGCTGGTGCATCCGTTGTAAAGCAAAAAAGCCTCAGTAAAAAAAGTCATTAGAATCCATGTATAAAAATGACTCTTGGCATGATACAGGCATTGTACTTGTCTTTTGTCAGTGTTCTAATCGCCCTTCCTTATTTTTGAGCACTGGACCTAGTCGTTTTTGCATGGAATCCACCGAGTTGATTGTTAAACAGCATTGGCCAATTTTTTCTAATATATACTGCACCCTGACCACTGTCGAGCTAGCTAACTTATCCGTGTTTCCACTGCAGAGAAATGATTTCGATTACATTCATATCCCAACTGTTGGATGGTAATTGAATTAATTCAACATTGTAACTAGAAACTGCATAAGCGTGAAAAGAAACATGTCTCAGTTTTCGGTTTGAACGACCATTAACCATGCACTTTCGTGCGCCGGTTTTGGTTGCTATCTTTTGGCTGCCCATTGGGATGAAGAATAGGAGAAGAAAGGAAAGTTGAAAGTGGATTCGAAAAGAAAATGGAGAAGTTCAGTAGTCTAAGGTTGCAAAGNTGCAAAGAAATTGATAAGATGCAAGAACGCCACTGTTTACGACACCCAGCCATATCGCTCAGTGTCTCTAACCATATCACGATCATCCCGAGGTCCCCAGCCAGGGAGCCTAACAGGACCTATGTGACCCAGTTTCCCAAGAACGCCACTGTTTGCGACACCCAGCCATATCGCTCAGTGTCTCTAACCATCGGTTACGATCTACGACACCCAGCCATATCGCTCAGTGTCTCTAACCATCGGGTACGATCATCCCGAGGTCTAAGACACCCAGCCATATCGTTCAGTGTCTCTAACCATCGGTTACGATCATCCCGAGGTCCCCTGCTCAGTGTCTCTAACCATCGATTACGATCATCCCGAGGTCCCCAGCCAGGGAGCCTAACAGGGCGTATGTAACCCAGTTTCTTGGTTAGGGTTTTCATACCCTCGTGCCAGGTCTTAACTTGACCACCCTTCTTCCACTCTGTATCTTCTTCGGCGAACATCGCTCGCCGTGGTAACCTATTCGGTGACATGCTCACTCGGTATCTGCTTTGGTGAACATCGCTCGAACATCGAAACAACATGTAATGAGGTCTAACCGTTTTCTGTGACCGACCTAGCGCGGGATGCTATTATAAACTTTATCTTGGAAGATATGAGTTCTACTAATGCATTTCGAGAGTGACAGTTATCGAAAACGTGTCTCATCAGTATAACACATTTCGCGATATCCATAGTGTATTTGTACTTATATTTGTATTTGTATAACTTTTGCAAGCTGATATATGTTTACATTTCAGTAGGGTAATTCAAAATGCAAAGAATGGGAGGGGTCGTTTAGAATCTTATTAGCAAATGTCACACAAGACTACATATAACCATTAATAACTTCTGTGATTAATGACTCGGCAGAAATTAACGATGAACCGCTTATTACCTTCAATCTACGACGGATAGTTTTAGGGTCATGTTTCAATACACCGGGAAACACTGCAGGGGAGCAGTAAAGTAAAATGGGCAGAACGTGCTATTTAACAAAAGAGAACAAAACTTGTCGGGGACTGCGAAATTTTCTGAAATTCCAAAGCTGATAGGAGAGACGCCGAAGTTTTCCCATACAGTTCTGAATGTGTATCGACCACCGAAGATTATTATTGATAGTAACACCCAGATATTTGTCTGAGGTCACTCTAGACAAAAAGTTTCACGTGAGGGTTACAGAGTCTGACGGGAATGTAGAGCGGGAAGAACTAAAAATGCACTCAAAGCACTTGGATGTGTTAAGATTAAGGCCAGACTGGTTTGAAAACTGTTCGATTCAGGACAAAGGTGCAGTGAAGGAAGAAAACTCAGAAGAAGAAACCGTCTGACATAAAACGACATCGTCGGCATACTTTTCGATATGATCAGGGTGTGGAACTGAAAAATCACTAATGAAAGCAGAGAAAAGATACGGAAAGAGGATAGCACCTTGAAGCACACCAAAATTATTGTCTAGAGGACTGAAGGTCTTCTTGCCTGCCTTTGTGCACTGAATTCTTCCGGTGAAATAAATAATCAGAAAGCCAAAAGACTGAAGCTTAAAAAGGAGGGATGACCGGGACAGAATCAAAAGCAGACGAATAATCGATAAAACCGCAACAAACAGATTTGGCAGAATTGTTCAATGACTTGCTTGTAAAATGGACCAGAGTAGACACAGCATCCAATGTGGAACTGTTGGGTTTATACGCGAACTGAATAGGATCATGGGGAATGGCGACAAGTGACTGTAAGCGACTCAGGATGGCTTTCTCAGTCAACTTTAGAACTACAGACGTCAATGCGATGGGACGAAAACATTTTGCAAGAACGGTTGAAGATGAGGTCTTTGGAACTGGTCGCCAGGAATCGGGGATCATTTAAGCAGAAAAAGACCAGGTTGATGAGGGATGTCATGCTAGTTAGAGGAGCTGCTCCAAACTTTAGAAACGCTGGAGAAAGATCATCAGGACCCGCAGATGACGATGGTTTGCAGGAATGTAGAAGCTAAAAAATGTCATCATTGGAAAAAGAGAACAGATCAGAATTAGACACCTCACATGGGAAAGAGGGTATCTGGGTATCGTTAGACGGATAAAGAAATGCAGCGTTAAGGCTATTTACATCAACATCACTGTTCGCGTTTTTCCTTTTTTGTCCGCAGAGAAGACGAATTCCTTGCCACAAAAACCCTTCGTTTTTCGTTTGCAGGATTTGGGAAGCAAACATCTTGTTTCAGCGTGTTATCTCAGCCTTAATTAAGTTAGAATACTACTTTACAGCAGATAGATTGCGAGATTTATAGGATCGTTCCTTTTGCCTTCGTAGTGAGTTCAACCGAGGAGATGCAATTTTTCCGTTGCAAACAAATAGCGTTCCCATCGGACAGCAAAAATGGAAGATCTATTTCATCGTTTCGGTGAAAAGACTGAGACAATTAAGAAGTGATGAACAAGAAGCAAACCAAGATTGGGTAACCGTTATGAAACGACAGAGAAGAGAAATGTGGGTTGATGAAAAGTTACGGAGATGAAGCCTTATCTGGTTTGGTTGTATGAATGTTGGATATGCAGAGTGAGAGTATATCTTTGGTCTTGAGAGGAGAACGCAATCATCACTGGTGGCGACTGGGGCCATTAGTTTGAGCCAAAACAAAGTGGAATGATTTGTGATTACCCTTTCAAATATAGATCACCCTCTGGTAATAGAATGAGACAAATCGAACAAGCCAACTGAAAGCAGAGGGAAAGTGCTTCCATGGTTGAAGTCATCAACCGCCAAATGAAGATTCTCAGCTAATATTGGAACCAAAAACGGGAAGTACTGATCAAAGAGAGAAGATATATCTGATTGGGAGGACGAAGGAGGTATATACACATCAGCAATAATTGTACTTTTATATCGGGAAAATCGGGAATGACAACGAACGGATAAACAGTCAATGGATTTTTCGGAATCGCCCAATATCACTTCGGACTGGCCACACCAAAAAGTGTTAATGTACGTTGCCAAACCTCCAGTTTTCTTCCTGCTATGTTGTCTATCCTGTCGGTAACAGTCTATCTGCACGAGAGCGTCCTCATCGTTTAGATTTAACCAGGTTTCTTGTATGCATACGATACATGTGTTGGAATGTATGCGTGTGTTCAGCGAGGAAGTTAAACCCGAGATCTTTGCGTTGGTGCTGACCAATGGCGGCACGGTCATCCTGGCAGAAGGGGTACCATTAAGCGCTGCCATCCAGCACGCTTGCGTTTCTTGATCCAAACATGATTGCCAGCTTCTCCAAGCATATTATTTGTGTGAGACACAGAATTAACAGATTTCAATCTGAGCATATCTTGACGAGAGTAGATATGGGCCCGGAACATGTTTGACATTGAGATAACAGTAAAATCCAGTGAGACGACGAGTACACAAAACGTAGCACAGCCAATCGAAAGGCGCACCGTACGTACAGGAGACCAACAACAGAGCGCCTACTATTTGTTTCCTTTCCAATTCTTTGGGCGGGATCTATATTTAGTACTTTTGATAGATGAAATGAAATTCTTTGGAAAACCAGGTCGATAGACCAGATTTCTCAACCTGCTGTCTCGCTTCCCGACCACCAGTGAGATTAGCCTAACGCCAAAAGAATGGGCGACACGAGTTAATTGTGTTGGCTGCATCCATATCTGCGCTCCTTTGTTGTGCGTTCATTAACGGGTGATGTCAGCTGCTGTTCAAATTTATCCATCATTTTCTAAATGGGGAGTGAGAAAATTGTGGCTGATCCGCCCGGACTATCCTCCATGTTAGTTGTTTACAACTTTACCCAGGTGCGATTGAATTCAGCCATCATTCTGTTCCGATGTGTTTGGTTTTCTCCACCTTGGTTTATTCTAATAAAGGTAACACGAACCTCTGTACAGTTATTTTAATAACTGGGTGTAGATGAAGAGCCAACTTGTTAAATAGATGTCTGAACCTTGTTCGTTCTGATAAGCCTGCCGTGGGTTTACTACCTTGTTCCGATGTCCCTTAAGTTCGCAAGTACGGTTGCTTACTGAACCTCACCTGCTACATGCCAACCCCAGAGTTTGATAACGTTGGTTCTTGTTTATATGATGAATTCATCGTGTAAATGAGGTGTGAGCTGAAAGTTGGGAAGCACTGGACAGCTGTTTCTACCTGGTTGGGTCTCATCAGCAGTGCGAATCCATTGACTCAACTGGGGATCGAACCCGGAACCTCACAGGCAGAGGGCAAGCATACTACCCAACCAGGTCGGAACAGCTGTCCAGTGCTTCCCAGCATTTCAGCTCACGCCTCATTTGCACGATGAATTTATCATATAAACCAAAACGAAATCCTCCATTACTCTCATGCCTAAAAAGTTGGTTCTTGTGTCCGTGATTTAATGATCACATTCAGCGAATAAGGATGGATCCGAAAATTTGGGAATGCAGACGAGGCAGAGGGAGATAACTTCCGTTGTAAAACAGTCGGTTAAAGAACCACTACAGGATCACATCAATGATCGTGAACGGCATGCAGATAACTCCCGAGGCGAGGAGATGCGTGCTGTTAGTGAGAATCCTGTGTGAACTGAAAGGATGATGATCACACAATTCGAATGAGGGGATCAAATTGTAGATTTATGGGGGGGGGGTGAAACGGAAATGGCTTGGGGCAAGCCTTTCTTGCGTAAACCAGGGGATAAAAGCTGGGGAATAGTAAAGTAAAGTGGGTAGGACACGCGAATCTATGAATAAATCAAGCATGGTTTGTTTGACTCCCAGTTGTGTGAGTGTACTTATTTTAAAAAATAACTTGTTGAAATTTGTACCGCGAACCCGAGTGTGAGCAGAATAAACGTAGATCGTTACTTATTAAGACAACCAGGTACCTTAGAAGCATAACTCTCGGAATGTGTGGAGGGGAGAGAACAGAGCTAATCACTATAAGGATCACAGTATGATATGATATTGAAATGGTGAGCACATGTTCATCAAATCTATCTGTCTTCAGCTGAGTATCACATATACAACGTTTTGTGAACAGAGAGTGACTGAGCTCCAGATCACCACGACAATTGAGAAGTTCGCTTGGAGTATCTGCCGTTAAATCACTTATGTAAATGATAAAAACTTAAGGGATGGTATCTAGGAGAATATCTGACTATGACCTTCATATCATCAACGCTTGAAATTACCGTTGTAGTTAACAATGCAAATCCTCGGTTTCACCGGACTCATTTGATTTTGCACACCATCTCATCATTTTTCGAGGTAAAAATCAGTTCTTGGGGGAAGAGTTTTACGTTCAGACTGCGACTGAAATCCGCGACAGACACGCTATTCGTTTTAGTTTTTTTCAAAATGAACAAAAGTTGGTGATGTAGAAAATAGCTGGTTGTTTGAATACGTTGGGCTTAATTTCAGAGTCGTTTATTTCAGAAGCGGGTAGAAAACCCCCACCACGATGGGTTTTGTGGGGCGGGGGGGGGGGGGGCGGNCTGATAGTCACATAAATGCGATTTGTCTCTCAAAGAGACTCACTCGAGTTATTGTCTCCTCCTCCTCCACACTCTAGTTGTTTCTTACACGCGCACAACCACACGCACTCTGTTCATCGAACCCCCTACAGAAAATCGAACTGCTTCCTCATCATTTGTGGAACGTGACGCAACAGAGTAAAGCATATTATAACGTTCAATTATCCCACTGTCCTTGTGCGCCTGTGAGTAAGACCTAATTACGCAACCGCCTGGTGAAGACAGGCAAAGCAAACAATAGGACGACCGACGGGGTTGGGGTGGAATCCAATCTTCGGTCACATGGATTTTGGATACTTATTCGTATCTTCTGTGCACACATTTATGGGACAGCGAAAAACTCAAGGGTAGTAATTATTATTCCGTAAATTGCAATAGAAACTCCGGAATTGGATAGAGTCTGGTTAGAGAATATTTGCCCTATTTTTAAAAAATTCCCTAATAACTACGTTGTTCAAATTATTTCTCCCCTGTTATGTCCAAACAAACGCATGGTGTTATCAATTTCAAAATGCAATGATCGTGAACAGTAGTGATAATTCCAATACTACTAATAGGAAGAACATCAAAAACAGTGATTTCCGCCATTTCACGGTGAACAAATTTGGTTTCATGCTAATAGTGATGCAAAAGTGAATCATCTCAGGAAGGCCTGCTGTTAACGTCTGAGACTCGTGGATCCGCAAAACCGGTTTCCGATAGTCACAATTTCATCGCATACCCATTGTTGATGATAATGGCGATGCTTTTCAAGGAAGAAATATAGCGCACACCAAAAATATGGGAATATCCGACCTATTGGCTGCAATTTCGATTATGAGGAACATTATTACGGCCATTCTTAAATTATAGATTACGATCGTCAAGATCAGTCATAACGTGCATTTTGTCGACCAGTTTTTCGCAAACTGTGGTGCCAATATTGCCATTCTCTGTTTTCAAGGCAGTCTTTGGGTAAGCCAAGGGAATATGAACTTTAGCAATTTGTTCAGCCCAGGGTGTTTGTTTATAAAGGTCGTGGTATTTCGGTTTCAGAGCGTCACTGTCGACTGATTCAGATCCGTTTCGAAGATCACACCCTCGACCATAACCAATCGTCTATCGTGGTGTTGCCTAACAAATACGATTTCTTCCTTCGTGATATCATATCAGTAGGATCTGATACGTCTCGAGTATTATTTTTATCACTCCCGTTGATGTGCTCAATGTGGAATTTGACGTTAGTTCAAAGAAGTCACCTGGACTTCATCAGTGAGATGTTTGTTAGTGTTCACCGCACAATTGTTATTGAAATAACGAGTCCGAGATTCGTTTTTACTACCCTGGCAATAATCGTTTTGTCAGATGCGGTTCGGATAAGTTGGTGCTGGATGCCTTCGGGCGCAACAGCTGTATGTTCATATTTTCCGCGGAACTGGCGATAAATTGCCGTTTTTTATAGTCTCCCGAACATAACAATATTCCTTTTGTACGTTGTAGGAATGAAACAAACATTAGCGAATAAGCTTCCTTGCGGTAATTCATCTACAGGCTAATACATCACTATTTATATCAACATGTTAAATAGGGATGAGGGGAGAAACCATGATCGGATGTTGTTTACACCTTGGTCATCGCACACGCACATAGTAGTTTGAGTCATTGAGAGTGGATGAAGTATCGATTGTGTCTAGTTAGTCAAACACTACAGAACCTGATTGATCCAACAGCATAGTGAGTGCCCAATCAACCCCGATAAATATATTCACTGTTT
Organism: Echinostoma caproni; assembly: GCA_900618425.1. NCBI lineage: Eukaryota > Metazoa > Platyhelminthes > Trematoda > Plagiorchiida > Echinostomatidae > Echinostoma > Echinostoma caproni. The sequence goes on from UZAN01046605.1 coordinate 14,065, forward strand.
TTATCTATGAGACTGGATAAGAAATTGCTTGAAGTGCTGCACGAGGACACAAATTTTTATTGTCCTACTGGAAAAACTAAGCAATGCGATCCGGAAGTAGAACTGGAGAATCTCTATTCTTAAATGGCAGATCTGGTTCCGCGTTCGTCGCTAATTGTGGATGACCTGAAATTCGCTCTAATCAACACGTGTTATACACTCTTGGAGAGAAAAAAGCACGGAAAAGAGGTAGCCGCCACACTATTTCGAGAATGATTGAAGGAACTGAGGGAAAACCGAGATGGTATTCTTTCGATGCCAGATAAAGGCGCCTGAATAGTCCTTTTAAACAAATCTGATTACATCAGCAAGATGAACAGTATGCTCAGCGATACCCGGAAATTTCAGAGAATAGATGAAAAGAAAGATAAAATAGAGCAATTAAAAAGGTCATTGCCGAAAACACTCCAATGTCCAAATCAGTAGCATGTAATAGACAAGGGCACATTTGAACAAATCCTACAAAATGGAACGACGACTCAAAGGGTTACCAAAGATACCTAAAGATGGAGTACCAGGAGTACCCTTACAATGTCATGGCTAAGTGGCTGAGTGTGATCCTGGGACCCGTGAATGCACCATTCGCCGATAACACATTAAAGGAGTCCTGTAAATTAGTGGCTAGAATTAAAGACTCAAAGTTAAATAGATTACGCAGGATAAAACTCGACGTCACTGCCCTCCTCACAAACCTTTCTATTGCTGCAATAATTGAATATGTGAACACACACGGCAATAATTATGGAATCCTAATATCAGTTGGTAATTTCAAAGAATTACACACAAAATATATAATTTAAATTGAACGACGAAGTTTATCGCCATATAGATGGGATAGCAATGGGTCTATCCCTGGCCCACTTTCGCAGATATTTTCATGCCTAATTTGGAGAATAAGATCATCAAACCAACAAACGATTATTGTGCATTTTACACGCGATATGTCGATGACATTTTGTGCTTTGTCGATGAAAGTGTCAATCTGTTCGGATTCTTAAAATAGTTTAACTCAGTTCGTCCAAACATAAAGTTCGCTCTAGAGAACGAAGAGAGCGAGCAGACTGTATTTATGGATGTTCCACTAAATTGTCGATCAGATGGAACTACCTGGTGCACCAGTCACAATAAGCCATCGTGGAATGATCAATGTCAGTTCAAAAGCTGTGTCATTGGAACGAAAAAGAAAACTGACTCAGGGTGTCGTTACCAGAGGGCAGAGAATACGTACATATGTGTGGTGATCCAGACTTCCGTGACCGCAATCCATGCACGATCAAGTACAGTTTTATGTCATTCAATCACCGTTCAGGAAGCTCGGCCACTGGTACACCGGGCGAACATGACATCCGAGTTAGTACATATGATGCATCGGTGCAACCGGTTACGTGACTGGAGGACGGTCGTTCAATATGGAATATTACCTTCTATAAAACATGCTCTAATTCCATCAATAAACATAAGCATCTGCTGCTAACGATTCCTCGTGTGTTTCATTGGTGTCCTCAGTTCGGGTCGGAACCAATCAATTTCTGAGCAGTACGTTACGAATTCTCGTATTTCTACATTCAGTACTATTCTGATTACCATAATATGATACAATTGAGACTAAACTAAAATTTATTTGAGAGGTTTTCGTTTATAGCGGATACCCAGAACATTTCGTGAACAACGATTTTAGGCATCCCCGATCGCCAAATAAGATCACCACCTTTGGGATGAAGCCAGTTTACATATCACTATCTTTTAAGGGCGACACAACTGCAGAGATGGTGACAAGTAAATTGAGTACAGCTGTCGATGAGCATTCCGCGCAGCAATATATATATATATATAACACCAGCTTGTGGTCAAGCATGTTGCGAATGACACAAAGATAATAACAATAACGGGACACGGATTGGGATACAGAAGGCGAAACTGTTAAAATGAAAAATCGTTAATAACTTAGATAACAAATTTTTTGTGTTAATTTATCGTTTTTTTATGAGGCACAGGATTTCAATAGACACACTGTACAGCATCCACACCACTGACTTCTATTCTGGGCCATATTTCTGAGCGTATCTAACCAGCCACAGTCCTCATCCCTTGGGCCCCAACCTGGAAGGCGAGCTGCACCAACCGAATCCAAATCTGAAGCTGACTTCTTCATACCTCTACGCCATGTTATGATCAGACCGCTGCAGTGCTTCTTCCAGCCTTGCTCGGCGAGCGCAAAGAGAGCATTGAAAGGTAGTCAATGGACAAGCATACGCAGTACGTGACCAAGCCATCGGAGGCGGTGTATAGCGATTAATTCTTTTAGAGAGCGACTATCCACACCCAACACACGACGACGAACCTCGTCATTGCTCACCCGATACTCCCGCCAGACATGAGCAATGCTTCGGAGACATCATTGGTAGAATACTGAAAGTCGATTAGCATCCAGTCGGATATCATGACGGTGCCACAGGTGTCACAGGTTGGCAGCAAAACTTTGTATTGTATTCATCTCCAGGTTACGTTGGCGCTTTTAACTCCAAGATAAATTCCCTGTTTCTGCAGTCTCTTCCTATGCGTACCTATTTACCTGTTTCCTGTGGGACAATGTATATTGGCTGCACGAGCAGACGTTTATCTGAATGGGTCCGCGAGCACCAGTCGGCCTGGTTGAATAGTAGGGTGATTGGGACCATCAGCAGTTCGATCGTCTCACGCCTAGTGGAGTCAAACCGCGGGTTTGATGTGGCCGAGGTGTTTCGACCGCTCTACTTCGTTCGCAGTCACCGATCTAAGGGTACTAAGAGAAGCATTTTGGCCACAATCGAAGGGATCGGAATCTGCCTGCTTCACCCTCCCCATTGTATGCTCACAAAATGTGCTAAGATGGAACTGTATGAGAGCCAGAACTCTCTCGTTCTCCATTTGTGATAAGATGCCGCCTCGAGTAATTGGGGAAAACAGAAAAATTGGCCGGCTGATTGTTCTTGTTTGGACGTGAAAGTGTAAGACATCGCCCTAAAGTCACAGATCATCACATTAGTAACCTTTGGGAAACAACGTAAATGCTAGAAATCAATAAAGGAACAAAGGGAACATCATATTGTACTCATGTACTCATAAATTCAAAAAGATTTTCATGATCAATATTACGGTATGTTTTCATTAAGAAGTCCTTCAGGTTCCAGTGTGCCAGAAATAGACTGTGAGAATCATGTGTTTACGAAAGCAGATGTAAAAAGGTTGCTTGCCTCCATATTTCCAGATCGCACCATAGAGGTCAGATAATTAGTTTCGTCAAAAGTAACGTCAGAAGTAAATTTTGAGGCCTTCATTCGGTTTCTACTCTAAGAATTCCTTGGGAATAAAGGCTATCGTTCTTGTATTTAGTGTTTGGGATTAACATTGTACTCAGTCAATAGACAATGAAAATAATTTTTTCTGAGATTAGCCATAAAGTTGATAAGTTTTATCCCCTCCCCCCCTTTGGAAACGTCTAAAAACACGCACTTTAACCAGCTGGGAATTATTGGTACCCTACAGAGAAAATGGCAGCTCTGTGGTGGATTATTATTATTATTATTATTATTATTATTATTATTATTATTATTATTATTATTAGCTTTTCCATAACCGACATGTGGGCGCTTTCCTCACTCCTCTCCCACAATCCCGCTTGCCAACTTCAAAAACACCAATATTAATGCGGTGCATGTCTTGAAGTTCTACTATTACAAAAAAACCACACGTGTACAGAATCCGATTTCAGTTTATAATAATCCTCTCCGAACAGACGCATTTACCGTGCGTACTTTGTCTGTTCGGCAGGAAGCACTTTTTCCAACCCGAACCTCAACTGTTCAACGTGATCTGTGAACGAATGGTTTATGCGGATAATTCTGTCTCACTGACCAGACAAGAACCCGCATCTTCTTTTTTACTTGATAGAGTAAAAGCCAGACGATCTTGGTCAAGATAAACGCAAATTATGACTTTTTTCCCGATCTCTGTCAAAAACACGCACCATCAAACAGATGTCCAACAGTTGCCCTGACGTAAACACATATCACTCCTTCCCTCTTCCTCATCCTCTCCCACATCCTACTTCTGTCTTTAAAGTAACGTCATGTGTGAAAGCTTATCCAAACACGATGGCAGGACTCTTCGT
>UZAN01046606.1:12313-22924 GCA_900618425.1 Echinostoma caproni
TGTAAGGTGTACTAATGCTTCATCACGTCTCTGTTTGTAAAAATCAATATCTGGTGCACAGACGATATCGGGTGGAAGAGAGTTCCAGATTGAACACACTCTGAATGCGAATGACTGATGCCGGCATTCCAATCGGCATTTTGAGACCACTAGTTTGAATGGATGTTCTATAAGATGAACATTGGGTGATAATTTTAGCAGCGAGCGACACAGGTGGCGTGGGTTTTGTATTATTCGATATATCATGATGCGCCGGCAGTGACTGGAATATAATCCCAAACGACTCCAGTCTGTCTGCGCATGAATAGCCAATCAATCCCTTAACGATTTTGGTGACTATCCGATATGGACGCTTCGGCATTTTTAAATCACGTTGTAGCCATGGGTTCCATGCCTGGACAGCGTACTTTGTGAGAGGGCGAATGTATACTGATAGCACACGGAGGGTGGGGGGAACCGCTGACTCAAACCGGCCAAAGACCGCTTAAGCTCCGTTCGACACTCACAAAACTGGTCAGTGATGAAATGAAAAGCATAGTTACTGAAACTCAAGAATAGTATGTATGAACCAGGTAGGACAATAGATGAATTGCCAAGGTAAATAATCCTCTTGTTACAGACTCTTTAGATCTAACCATGGGTGTTTTCGCTTGGATCTACTCGTTCTCAATCTTTTCACGTATCAATTTGCTTTTTCTCACCTCATTCTACTGACCCCGCTACACTGAGTGTTTCCTTCGATCTCTTCTCATGAGAGCTTTGAGTAATGCGTCCCTGTACCATGATCTGACAGAAATCACGAAGTTGGTCGGTATATTTTTCCACTTTTGGCATTAATGATAAAAGTGAGTGATCACATCGTTCCCGTTATCGACCTATTATTCCTCGTTCTTTGCATTACTCATAGAAGTGATCGATATTTAGCACAAGCCGATGTACTAATTTCTAACAGTCTCCTCAATGCACCAGAAGAATCAGTGGTTTCCGCACCTGAATGTCGATTTTTCAACTTCTAATACGACAGATTAAAATTTTGATACAGAACTGCACCCACACTTCGAACTCTAATCAACTGAGTTGGCACAGGTTTTTTAGTGTTGTTAGTTGTGGTGGTGGTGATGGTGGTGGAGGTAGTGACGAAAGTTTTGATGATGTTCACGGCAGAGCGGTTAAAACGACTGTCAGTATTGTGCATTCAGTCATAAAGTCTAAGAGTTCAACCCCTATCAGTATCAAGAAACATCTGTAAAAAATAATCTTTCTTTATCGTACTGGCACGCTAAGCCTGTCTTGGTTCGCTGCATCAATTCTAAGCGATTTTACCGTCGACTTATCTTATTCAAAAACAGATCCAACTGGATGTGGGGTTGATCCCTATATCGTCCACCATACTAAAGTGTTAAATGAAAAGTATTTAAGGATAGATGTACTGATTCACATGTATATTTCACATGCGCTCTCATCATCCTTATTATCATCATCATCATTGTACAGCATAATACTTTGAAGGAAACTTTACTGATCGATGCCAAACTCATTTTACATACACGGTAAGTGATAATGTGTAAGCAGGACAGGGATTGGACTTAATTTTAGGGACGGGAAAAGAAAGCGAACCTCCATGGTCAACAAATAGAATAAACAGTCCAGATTTGCATACATAATACTATTTCAAGCATTCTTGTCTGATAAGAAGTGACAGCATGATCGCCATTGCCGTCGGTTCACGGCCATGATCTTCAGTGTCTCCAACCATGCGGTTTCGGAGTCTTATGGACCCCAACAACCAAAACAGACGAGAGACACCTACTCTGCCTAATCGCTCTGTGCATTTGTTCATGCCTCGTCTCCACTTCATCTTCTGGCCTCCATGTGGCTTTCTCCAGCCTGCAACAGCCACTGCAAATAAGGCGCGCTGCGGTAGGCAACCGTGAGACATACGCAACACGTGTCCTAACCAACGAAGCCTATTGAACTCAATTCGATGCAATAGCGAGTTCTTGTTTGAGGTATTCCCAAACACCCGACGACTTACTTCTAAGTTACTAACCCACTCACTCCATCCCACTTGGGCCAGACTACGTAAGCATCGACTGTCGAACGCTGCTAAACGACCCGGAAGTTCAAGTTCTCACAACGGTAAAGCAGAACTGATCGTACAGTGGCGCAGTATACGCGACTTTTCAAATTCAAGGAAACGTCACGCCGCCGCCATCGGTGTTTAAGTCCTATGTATGCTGCTCGAGCCCTGGAAATGCGGGCGGTTATTTCTTTTGATGCGCTACCGTCGTTGATCACGCAGCTACCTAAGTACGAGAAGCAGTCAACTTCAGCTAATTCCTGACCGTCTAATTTCAGAACGAAACTCGACGACACTCAGTCTTGTAGCGTTACTTTGCAATTTGAAGGTGCAAAGCACATGCCATATGGAGCGACAGAACTTGCTTATCTATCAAGTGCTCTTTGCGCATCCTCCATAGATTCGAACATGCAAATGATGTCGTCAGCGAACTGCAAATCGCACAGCTGTTCTCCAGCTGCCAATTCAAAACCCACATTTTGGAGACCACTCAGTGTGTTCTCCAATATTTCGTCTATGACGAAATTGAACAGGAATGGCGAAAGAAGGCCCCTTGGACGAACACCGCTGCTAGTTACAAATGACCTACTCAGCTCACCGTAGTCCCCACACTACCAGAAGTATGTGAGTAGAGTGAACTCAATATGTTCACATACCTCTGCGGCATTCCTTTGCGAAGAAGCAAACCCATAAGGGATTCGCGATCAAGTCAGGTCAAGAAACACGAAAACCGTTGACTGACGGTGCTTATGGCGTAGCTCGAGGACTTGATGCAGAGTGAAGGTTTGATCGACACACCCGCAGCCTGGTCGAAATCCTGCTTGTTGTTCGCGGATATTTCTCTCCGTAAACAGTGTCAGACGTCGAAGTATGATAGAGGCTAGCAACTTGGTGACGATTGGGATCAAAATTATTCCACGGTGGTTTGCGCAATCGTTGCGAGATTCCTTCCTAAAAATTGGAACAATCAGTGATTCACTCCAGGATGATGGAATGCGCTCAAGTGATCAGATGTTACGCATTAGATCACTAATGGAGTCTACGAGGTCATCGCCTCCCACCCTGTCTTGAAACGAGTGGGAGGAAACCCGTCCGGTCCTTCTCTTTTTCTTTTCTTCAGGGCTTGGATGCATGATCGAACTTCTGCTGCACTGGTAGGTTCACGTAACACTTCTCATGGAACCACAACTACAACGGACGAGATAGTCTGGTTAGCACCTGGCCAGCTGAACTGTTCGTTGAAGTACTCCGCCCACCGGTCAAGCCGTTGTTCCCTATTGTGTATAGCTTGGTCACTTTTGTCGCAGATTGTTTCACTCACTGTGGTTCTCCGACTTCCCGTGTTGCGTATCATTTGGAACAGTATTCGACTGTTTCCTGATGCAGCTGCAACTTCCATTTCACTCGCTATCGTTTGGATAGCCAAAGCCTGACCCGCAAGGCAGTGGGGCGGTTTGCGAAGACCGCAATCCATTGGGGGCCGGTGTCCAGTTCATAAGATCATTCGCCCTTTTGACGGGATCAAACGCCTAAGGTGCCCAGTACACCTCGATACCCAATCGAGCTGCTGACCCTAACCGCCATAGCCGGGAAGGTGTGTGTGTGGTTCGTACGCCTCCTCTTGGTTGGTTTGGGATCAAGGTTTTTGGCCAACTCCCCTAGGTGAACTATCAATGGTCCACCAATATGGTTATTGCCCCGGATATCGNCCGTGTTGCGTATCATTTGGAACAGTATTCGACTGTTTCCTGATGCAGCTGCAACTTCCATTTCACTCGCTATCGTTGCCCACCAGTTGTCGCGGCCTCTCTTGATGCTCTCCTTGAGTTGCATACGCCACCTACCCCTGCCTTGAACCCGGGCGGACGGAATTTGCCGCTTTTTCTCCATCAGTGCTGCTGACTGATTAGATATTCAATTCCTCGGGCGAGCTACTGCTTCAGATCCGCAAGCTACTCTCGCTGCGGATCGTTTTGCTCGTCTAATCTAATCCCACTATTCGTCGAGATTACCACCCCGCAGCGTATTTAGCTCTTGCCTTTGTTCTGATTCAAAACGGGCAAGAAAAGTTGGTTTAGATAAGCGATGATCTGCCAACCGAGTTTACTGAGGTGTTCTGTGACCAGTGAGTTCGAGAGTGAACTGCATCAACACTAATGCATGATCAAATTCAACGCACGTGGTCCAATAGGACCTGCAGTTTTGTACTGAGCCACGCCAACGGTAGCTTACTGCTATGCGGTCGATTTGAGTTAGCGTACCAGTTAAATTTGAGCTCCACGTTGCCATCCGTTGAGATCTGTGTCGGAAATTGATACTAGATGGGAATAAATGAAGATCTGCGCAGAACTGAATAAGTCAATCGCTGTTATCTGTTCTTTTGTAGGGTAGAGCACAACGACCGCCTGGGCAGGCTTCCGATGCGTTCAGGGATAAAATCACCTGCGAGAACAACTATATTGGAGCTTCGACTCAACCGAATGAGTTCGGTGAATTTATCATAAAACTCGTCCTTTTGTGCATCAGAACTGCAGTTCGTCGGGGCATACGCTGAAATGATGAACAGACATCTTTTGGTGTTGCTTCCCTTTCGGACGCTGATAGACCCTTGGAGCTGCATCGCACATAAGCGACTGTTGAAGAGGATCCAATCGAGTAGTGCAGCTTAGCCTGTATTATTGAGAACAATGCCTAAGCCACGCTGGCCTATTGAATGGTCTTCATAATCACCTGACGTGCGGGGGAACAAACTCGAAGACAACCTCGGTGCACTTAAGTGGCCTATAGTACTAGGATCCTGGATTCGCGTTTCCAATTAGCAGCAGACATCAATCCCCAAAGAGTCCATTGTACGTACCGGACATGCTTGTTGACCTAACTGCATTAGAGTCCTCACATTGAAGGCCCCTAGGTTTAGTGTTTGACGAGGCTTGAGAATCTGGAATCTATTTTGTGGTAAACTACTTACCGGGCTACTTCGAGCCGAACTTTGGCAAGCGACGAACAAGTTTTCCGTGGGAATGTTACGGGTTGGAAGAAGGGGTAAAGCGAGAAGAGGATTGGGTAATGAAGACAAACAGTTAATCAAAGGTTGGGATATCTGAGCAGTAGCCCACTTATCACTACCCACCCTGCTCGATGCAATGGGCAGCGTGGTCCTGATTATCCTGCTCGACGACCGATGCAGTGTGGAATTATTTTTTGTTTGCGTATTCATTCGAGTTTGATGGACGGGTACTGCCAGGGTGTTTCCTTAGTAAGCAGGAGAATGATGGCGGTTCTCATTCAAAGCCTTTAGTTCTAACAAGAACCTGACTGCAAGGCAGCGGGTAACGCGAAGTAGAGGCCAATTTACTTGTATCGATTACCCCTCTACGGTTTTATTGACTGAGACGCTAACTCGAGTCGAACCTCCAACCTGGAGGAACAGGTAATGTATGCTTGTATCCGTAGTGATTATATCGGTGAAATTCAGAATTCGAAACAAAGGTTGATCGAGTAACGATCTTACTTGTAGTTAATCCCAAAAATCGGCAACCCAATTGTTTGTAAATACCGTTGCTTCACTCTTTGGAAGTTAACGGAATCTAAGAGCATGAATCGAAAGGGAAACTATCTAGGACGAGGTATTCTGTGACATGAATTGAGAGACCTACAAATATTCAGATATATGTATGAGTTGGATCATATCGAGTCTCACTTAGTATTTACTGGTCCATATGCTCGCACACGTGTGGTCGATAAAGTTCGGCATCGAATCGTACCATTTCCATATTGGTTGTTTATCTACTGGCAAAACGTTAGTAGTCAACTTTTATTTTGAGAATTCGAATATTGATTCCCATAAAATAAATAAAATTAGTTTCACAATGCTAAAGGAGGATTTCATTCGATTTCCAGGAGGGAATTCATCCTGAATGAGCAAATGATAGGTGAACTGAAAAGCTAGGAAGCACTGTACAGCTGTTTTTATCTAGTTGAGTCTCACTAGCGGTGCGAATCCATCGATGCAACTGGGGATCGAACCCGGTCGAAACAGCTGTGTAGTGCTTCCTGGCATTTCAGTTCACACTTCATTTGCCTGATACACAGAGAATTCCCTCTTTGAAATAAAGTCAGTTTAATCAAGTTCGTCATTTCTTCACGCTTGAAATGTTGGAAATCATCGAAACAGATTACGGACAAAGAGAGTAATCAGATATGAATATGCTTTGTAAAATCCAAAAGGCGGCAGTGGTCGTTGAAAATTCCTTGAAGTAAATCTGGAACAATGGGAACAATGAAGAATAATGGCGAGAAACACCAGTATAGAACCGAAAAAAATCGACCAATTTTCGACGAGAACTTGTTGTAATCTCGGAATATAAAGGGGCAACTGTTTCCTTTTACTAACAGTTCCCAGGAGAAAAGAAAACCACTTCAGGTTACCTTTCATTCTCTCATGGGATGGAAGGCATTGCACCAAATACGAATTAGCACGCGATGCCTGGCGAAGAGCACTGCTCAATTGCTTCTCCTGTGTCGGTACTCTTCAAGTGGCAATTTTGGTCTCACAACTGTGACTCGAACTGTAGAACTTTGTGGTGCGAGAAGAAACTTTTACCCGCAAACCACACACGGCCAGTACCGTGAGTAGGTGACGACAGTAAGTTCGAATATTTGCTCTGGGCGAGCCCATTAGTAATTTCATAGGCAACATCATGTGACAATTTGATATTAGTGCATTCTGATTGTAGATTTTACTTGTTGGATGTTTATTCATTCCCCCCGAAATGTACCTAATCAATCCATAAACCCCAAAATGATGCAACAAACGTTGAAGAAAACCGTTCGAGCACACTTACTTCTAAGTTTACTCTGCATTCCGTGCGAACTTGAAACAATGACAAAGAAAGATAAAGCAAATTAAAATGAAATTGTTAAGTCAAATCATGAGAATCTTTTTTCAAGAGTTCCTCGCCAGAACCCCAACATTTGTTACTAACCTATCTTTCTTTATTTTTGATTTTCCTGTGTACGGTGCTTTAATGAGTTACTCAGTGAGACAACATGAAGTTGTAAAGGAAAATCTTAATCTGAAATCACAAGCAATAATAAATTTTCCTCAAAACTTCAAGATTATTGACACGATAATTATTAGAGAAACATTATTATTATCAGTTTTGGTATTATCCGTCGAGCCCAGATTTGTGGCCCAATTTTTACTTTCCCTATTCGTACGAACCACTTCTTCCACAGAGAATACCATCAAACAATCCATCATCGGATGGAATTCCTGAGGTTCGATCTCTAAAAGTTGTCAATTGTTCACTTCTAATTGGTGTGATTCATGCCTGTCTCCGCAAATTCTGAAACAATCACATTTCTTGGGTGTTTATTTTATTATGCAGCCTTAGGGACACTGTGAAGTTATTTTTAATTTGAATAAGTCTATGCATATCCGCTGCCCAGGAGTGACAGAAAACCCCTGTTAACTCTTGCAATGTATAGATAATCGTTTACTGGATAGTAACCTCGTGTGCATCCAACGGCATTAATGGATGAGCACTGCATCTTGTACTGTCAATGCGCTTCAGCGGGTTGAAGCTTATCATCATTGGCTTCTGAAACCCTTTGCTTGAGTTCAAGTCCCTGTGATTTCTGTGGATAAAAACATATGTTGCCGCTGCTACTGCTGTTGCTTTTGCTGCTGCTGAGAGGTTTTGTTCGTCCTCCGATCAGCTGATTGCACGTGACTCACGTGGTTTGCCCTCTCTTTCAGTTTACCGATTAACCCTGTGCAATGAGGTTCGGATTTTATGGTCGTCTGTACCAATCCACACGGTTTTCCTTTCTCTAGCTTTTATGCTAACCGATTCGGAGGCACCGACTTCTTCGTCAGAAATCTCTAACTTCTGTCCAGTCCAAATCTAAAATGTCAAGATTATTTCCCAACCGAGAAGTTGTATTGAAATTAACCAAGTTTCTTTTCGGTTACCGTTTTTCAATAGATATCATTTATCACGCATCATTGAAAATTATAAAAGTATGTTGAAACAAATTGTGTTTAGCATTAAGATTGCGCATTTGTCATTCTTTGAAATGTTGGTGGCTGAATTGGAAAAATCAACTTCCAACCATTGTGCGTAACAATGCAATGCTCGTGGCATAGATGTTTGAACATCATTGCTGGCAGATGTTTGTGTAATGTGAATAAGAGCAATTTACAGACGCACACACAGAGTTAAGATACCGTTCCGCTTTTATGGACAGTTTCAAGTTAAGAATAAGTAATTCGAGTATAGACAGGACAGATGGTGCGCATTTCTAGCAGTTGAATCCTGTATTGCATCAGCCGAACCGAGTGCTCGCATTTGAGATGATTATGTCCGAATCAGTTTATCATATGGACGCGTGGTATAAAACCGCGTACGGTGTCGCTTGTCATCGGGAATAAGGTTGAAACTATTCGGAAACCGGGTTGCTGGAGACACAGAATGAAGTGACTGACTGCCGACAGATGATGAATTCGTACATTCCATTCCTAACACAAATCGGGTAGATTAACCAGCGATGTAGGCAGTGTGTATTGGCCAAGATATTTTGCACATCTCTTCATCCGTGAAGCAGTACTACTTGCACTTTCTAATTGCACTTAAATGTTAGTAATTATGGTATTTGGGCTTGGCTCACAGACTGGCAACAAAATATTGTAAGTCATCTGCAGCCATGATGATAATGATGATCATTGTGCTTTTCATTTTGACGAGCTGTTCAAAATTCTTCATCGTTTATAGTTCCAAAGTCAGGAGGAAGTAAATTTTCACTCTAGCTGTCATGCTCCTTCATTGTTTTCACCTCATTAATCAACAACGTAATAATCACCGGGTTTTGGTTTATCGAAACTGGACAAAAAAAAATCATGAGAATATTATGTTTACTGAGAGGGAATCCGAAGCAAGTTTCCCTAATTTGATTGATCAATTTAGCTTCAAAATAAGAACTTTTTCTATTTCCCTCTCGGTATAACAGTGTTTTAACTCGCAGCTGACCGAATTCAACTCACGGAGAACAGCGAGCAAAATCGGATAGAGAACCCATCGTAGACGTTTCCATGCTCACTTTCAGAATTATGATACGTTATTCATATGTTATCAATCGTGGACCCATTTGGTTTCTATACATCAATGAGCTTTGAACAAGTACAACAAAGTGATGGTTTCATCAATAAACACGAAGTGATACTACTTCTAAAATCCCAGTGTTCGTGAGTGAAGACGCCTCGAAATTGGAACCGGTTTGTATAACCCGACGTTCGATAGGTTCAAAAATGTAACCAACAAACAAGACTCCGCCAAGGTCTTCGTGGGGACTATTTGATTTGTGAGCTTTTTTCTTCAAGTGTTTTAGTTCTCCGACAACTATCCTTTGGCCACTCTCTGTATCTGCTTAAGACGGAATACGCAATAGGGAGCCAGATGAATAGAAACTATAGAAACAGCTTTGCTGAATGAAAATAAAATCAATAACATCGGACCAATCACAAACAAATCATGTGATGACGCGATGCTGAATCGCCCATTCATGAACAACAGGATACGTTCACAAGATCCTATTCAACGTAGACGTCATCACAAATTGATCTACAAATGAACGTGTCGGGGGACAAAAATGTGGTTAGTTACGCAAAATTTGAGAGAAAGGAGTTTGATGCTTTTCCTTGTGCGCGTCTCCCACCAAAAAAGTGAAAAGGTAATAGATCCGGGTGAAAACCATGGTACAGCCGGTTGATAAGGAAAAACAGTTTCAGACTGCTCAAAAATGTTCCCTAGATTGTATCGTACTATCGATCTACCAATGGTTTGTCTGAGCGTGACGTAGGAGGTGAAATCAATTGTGAAAACGATCGTTTTCGATGAATAATCATTATCGGTCTTAAATCTGAAGTGGCAATATCCTTTTGTTGATCCTGGTTAGGCAGTTTGATTGAAAAGGAAATAATGTCTCACCTATGCATGATGAATGGGTGGCGTGTGGGTTAAATTATGGTGACGGGTGATTTCTTCCACGAATTTTTTACGTATAGCTATTTTCTCCACACAGTAAAATGATCGATANTTGGCAGGTCGTGTTGGAATCGTGATAATGCAGGCCTTTGGGAGCGAACCACAGAGGTTCGATCAATTCAGTTGTTTACATGCACGTGGTAGGGATTTCTGTTGTCAATGTGGGACAGAAAGCTCCCTGTTTTGTTGAGACAGAGACGCTCCTCCCTTATATGGCTATTGTGAAACCTTTGTATGGGTCATGTTTGCTACAACATGTGTGGCGATTCCCACACGCCCCACGCTATCACAAACACACATGAACTATAGACAGCATATAATGCAAATTGCTAATTTTTAGCTCAGATAGTTATTTGGGGATCCATTCTGCCTAAAGATACATTACGATGGATGTGTAATTATATTTCATAGTTTAGTTGGGTCTATCATTATTGAGCTTGACAATTATGCCGATTTGAATACTTTACAGTATGGAGTACGTGAGTA
>UZAN01046607.1:0-14716 GCA_900618425.1 Echinostoma caproni
GGCCAAAGCTGAGACCAGTAAGCGCGAAGAGAGCACGAAAGGTAGTCGATGAACAGGCATAAACAATATGTGACCAAGCCCTCGGAGACGATGTAGGGCGATTAATTCCGTTAGAGAGCGACTATCCACACCCAACACACGACGACGAACCTCGTCATTGCTCAGCCGGTGTTCCCACCAGACACGAGCAATGTTTTGGGCACATCGGTGGTTGAATACAGAAAATCAGTTAGTATCCTCAACGCGGAGGGGCCAGACATCGCAACCGTAAAAGAAAAACGCTACGAACCGCCCTTCCCTTAAGAGACAATCGGATGCCATGGCGGCGCCAAAGGTGTCATAAGTTAGCGAAAGCTGCTCTGCTGAGGGAAATATAATAAGTACTTCTTAATTCTTTTTACGTCTACTGAATTTACAGTAAGCCTACAGTCAACTTTCAGGAAAGGGACCGTGGCCATACAAACGCGTTCATAGCAAATTACACAAAGCTACTGATAACTTTGTTACTTTCACTTCGATTAATGCCATAAACTCCTAGCTGTATGTATTTTATTTTTGAAAATCAATGTAGATTCAATAGATCTGTGGAATTTTAGTGTGTTGGAATGATGAAAATACGAACCGGGAACCCAATGTAACTAATCCACACAAAAGGTGGGAGCAAAATATTTCAGTGCTCAAGTCTCGACAAATTGACGAGTTTTGCAATAAAAACACGTCAACCTATCTTTGTTGTATTTTGCCGTCGTAGTGTTACGTTCAATCTGTAAGGTTTAATATGATGGTTACAAATAGCTGTTTCAAATGACAATCAGCACTGCTGTGGTGGTAGTAGCCTACGAAATAACGACAGCCACGGCGCGACGTGTCACAGTTTCTGGACAACGAACCACAAGCGAATCCAGCCGACCAATCAGAAGTCGTGCGGTCCAAACAGAATTTGTGTGACGTCAAGAATACAAGTAGACCATTGTTGGATTCCCGGATAACCAATAAAATTCTTTTGTACGTGTTACTTAATCCCGTGGATTTCTTTCGATAAACGAGCTGCTACTTCTGTGGCCTATTCTTTCGCATCTCGGTGTCGGGCGATTCCCGCGTACAAGTGTTTCAGTGTTTCACTTATGCTCGTGATTCGTTATCTGTTGCTGCTTCGACTATTACAGTTGCACAGCAATTTTATCCTACTCAGCACGCACTCATTGATAGAAACGGATATTTATTTTCGACCTCGAAATTGTTTTTTCATCCGGATAACAAAATTAAACAGTGGAAATGATTCCGAACGAATTCTCCAATCCTGGGATAAATCACTTTATCAATTGGATATTCCGCCCCGAAGTTTTCCCGATATGTTTGTGTGTTTGTGTGTATGTGTCGCAGGAGTGGGTGGGTGGTTTTGAGGAAATGTTATTCCGGGAGCATTTTAGTACTGTGTTATGTGGAGAGTGAGTGAGTTCATAGGCGAAAGTTCAACATATAACAGTTTGTCAGTTGCATTGGTCTGTTTTTATCAAACTTCGCATTTCGGAATTCTGTTCACACTGGGCCAACGCAATTGAAATGATGGAACCCAACAGGTTTTATGTAAACACGCGGGGTGCGAATAATTGCAAAGCGTTATCGTGATTAAATCCTTGATGTGGTCCTCGGCCTTGGATCAATCATGCAATACAATGAACGTGGAACCTCAATTGAAATGGAACATAGTACCAATATTTTTGTAAGTGAGTCACTTAAAATGACGGTTATTAACCGTTTCCATGCGAAATCTGGTAGATGAAAAGTGGATGGGTCGTACAGTGAGGTGGATGATCATGCCAAGTTATGTAAAGTGAAAACTGGAGCGTGGATGAAAATGAGACGTCAAGGCATGGATCAAGTGACACTCCTAATCGAACCTTACCGATTTGTGGGGGAAACTTGAACGATAAATCCACAGTACTCACATAGAATTCAACTCTGCTTATTATCGGGTGTACTCGATTAATGGATAAACTCGATAGGGACAATATATCACTAGGATTCGTGTTGCAATCTACGCACTCAGATATTTTCGATTTTATGATCCCTGACCGGAGTTAAATTATAACACTGAACATATCACATCAGTTAGTGTGGAAAGCGAATAAGCATCCAAATGGGCACATAAAAAGAAAGCTACCCTGTCGGAACACATTTTATCATCTGTAACCTCCACCTCTTCCTCCTTCTCCCTTATTGACCTCTAAAAGCAAGGCTTCTATGATTACTTTTTGTGTTTTTCAATCAGATTGTAATAGTTTGAAGTGATTGGTCCCCCCTCATCCCTAGCCTCTCGGTAACTGACATTCTTTACCCTCAGACAAACATAGTCTATCAATTATGTGATATTGATTTTACTACCGGACGGGATCGGAAATCGATCGAATCCGTAATACATCAGTGGTCAGCGGAGGTGAACAATATTTGAGACTGTATATTTACGCATACATGTATGCCAGTTTGTTTTGCGTCAATCATTGGGAAAATTAATCACAAGGATAACATTTGGCAACACTTTTTTTCTTTCGACGTTGACGAATCGAGATATGTTCAAAGTTATCGATGATGACTGTGGTGATCCCAGCCTACGAGATGACGCATACCCTGGAGCGACACGTTACAGTCTCCGGACAACTGTGATCAATCAAGCTTCATGGATGACGTCAGCAAAGCGCGTGCGTGTCACTAAGTGCCACAAATTCTGGACTACATACCATAGGTCGGTTGTACCAATTAATCAGAAACCCTGCGTCCCAGACAGAAGCTGAACAACGCCAGAAATAATGGCACGCGATTGACAGAGGCCCGGATGACCAATGAGCTTGTTTTGTACATATTATTCAGTCCCCTTAATTTCTCTCAATAAATGAACTACTATTCTTGTGATCTTTTCCTCACGTCTCGGTTACGTGGGACATTGCGTGCAAGTGCCAAGGCGGTCCAGTGCCTACGTGACGTCCGTGACTTCTAATCAGTGATTAGTATTTTATGTTCAGTGCGTACTACTACTACTACTACTACAATAAATTCAGAAGTACATTGACTGAAAGCAATTTTGTAGATCGTGAAGGCCAACAGCGTCGTTACAGGAAGAGCACACCATCATTTCATTGATGGGATTACAACCCACGTAGATATCAAATGTGAAGACAAAGGGAAAGATACCAGCCAGATTAACACTGTGAGATACAACAGAATTAGGACTGAAAGATGGGAACATTGTTTAAAACCGGAATAACTGAACCACGAGTTGTTGACATTGCCCTCATAAAACGAAACGTAACAAAGCACAATTTGATCTGATTGTTCAAAATCAGTTTTGCAATCATCAGCTGGACTCCGACAGACATGGAAATAGGCAATGAGGCGTGATGGTACTGACGCTGCAGCATTGCGAAGTCACAGCGAAAATGCCTAAGCAAAATCTCGGGGCGAGAACAGTCAACGAAAGATTACGTGCTGATAGACTCCCAAAAAGGACGCAATTTTCCATTTCCCGTGAAAAACATCTTTTAAGTCTGAGCTCAGTGTTTGGATATTTTTAGTGGACAAGAATGTTCCTAACAGACATGCACGCATCTGCGGGGTAGGTTCTGGTGACTGCAAAGCACCGACGAACAGAAAATCAGCATAAAGTGAATCGCGATCACAGATCCTTCTGGTTTTCCTACGCGTTTTTCCGGTTGGGACCTACATCGAATTGAGAGAATTGCCATCATCAGAAAACAGACATAGGGAGGTGATGTGACTGAATTAAAATATTCAAATATTCAACTTCCGGTCGGTTAGTTGCGAATCTGATTATTGTATGGGATTTTGTGGGCGAGCCCAGTCTCATGACAGTTCCTGAGCGTTGACCTATAAATTATTGAGCCGATAGATTTCACCTCGCCCATTAACAGTTTCTTCCGTTATACAACATTGTTCCCCTCAGTCATGTTTGCACACCGTTGTTTTTTTTTCGACGGAGATGTTTGAGAGGAAGATTTATCCGCCCTATCGTGAATAGTCTTGGCTGGGGAACATATGATCAAATATCCTGAACTGTACGAGAAATACACGTCATGATTATGAAAAATTCAGTAGAATAAAACAACTATTTATGATTAATACAAACACGTCTTTAAGTCCTTTGACATGGAACCTAGTTGGTTTTGTTGAATCCAGTCTCAAGAAAGATGCAAAGATAAAAAACAAATACGGAGGAGGAGACAGAAACAATGGTTTGCACAATATGCCGAAAATCATTTGACTGTATCCGGGCTGAATAGCAAACAGATAACAGACGCGAGAAAGAGAGAGAAATGGTTGATTACCAAGGCAGGCCTAAAAGTGATATATCGTGCTGGTTGTACACGATTTTCTAGAATCGTTCTAGGGCTAACCACAGTGTTTCTCTCCAAAGATGTTGCGAAATAGGTGGCACATCGTTTTCACGGTTGGGATGAGGACGGTATCGTTGTGAATCTATCAGTCATCACTTTCTGAGGTGACCCTGGAAAATGTTTAGTCATCACGTTAATCGGTTGTCTTTCCGTTCTACTGATACAGTTAGCTGACTATCTGCCGTGAGCGTTTCGCTGATTGCAGTGAAGCTTTTGTTGTGTTTGGTCTGAGCGTAAGTCTGACAGGAACACCTATGGATTAATTTCCTACAGCAGCGAGCAGAGAGAACACGACTCAAACAACTATCAGAGTATATTCAACGATTAAGATTCGATACGCAAATATATAGGATAATCAGATATACCAGAACGACCCTATGACGCAACAATCAGATTGCGTCCTTGATATTCAAATTGATCAATCGGACAACTGCTTGTTGATTCGACCTACAGTCATCCAATCCGAACTCACTCTGAATAGTGCGTCGCAAGCGTGCTAGTTGTGTAACGCGGATGCTTGCGCAACCCCACGGGTTGTTGAGCTCTGTCTTAGCAGCTTTCAATAGACCTTTACTCTTTTACTATTTATACTAGTTATCCACATCTTTCGTTTCTCTGAATTCCGGAACGATTTCAGTTCATTGATTTGACTGACTATCCTTCGGACTTCACCTTCACGCACAGTCCTCAGTTCAGCGATTCAACCGTACACTCGGAAGCACTAGACTACTCGAGTTTCGCTCTTATTAGAACTCACTCATCAGTAGTGCATATCCACCGTCCCGTCCAGGATTTGAACTCCGGACCCATCGCATGGAAGGCGTGTGCGTTACTAGTGTGCCAGGACTGAATTGCATTGCCAATTCATGTTTGTTAAAGCTTTGTCTGAGTTCAAATGACGGACGGGATGGTGGATATGCACTACTGATGAGCGAGTTCCAATAAGAGCGAAACTCGAGTAGTCTAGTGCTTCCGAGTGTACGGTTGAATCACTGAACTAAGGGTTGTACGTGAAGGTGAAGTTCGAAGGATAGTCAGTTCAAATCAATCAATATCAATTAACCCACGCCACTACTCACAAGTAACTGTGAGTAAAATATAATTTGAATCAACTTATTTTGACAGTTAAAATCTGGGTATGTTTCTTATCAAATCAGTGTGAGACAATGTGCGGTTTGTTTACCGTGCATGTCCTCTTCCTTTTCTCAACTGGCCCATTTAAAATTGGAATACAGTGAAAATACTGCGGGGCAAGAGAAAAGCAAATTTGAACGGATGCCGAGGGCCATAGTATACCATAGTTCACTCGTTTCACCAATACTGGAGCGAAAATACTAACTTCCTTGTGTTTGTTCACTTTGGGAAAAAATACGGCCACTTCAAGCAGAAGAGTTTTCTTTCTAGGGACCGAAATATTTCCATGGCACCCGTTCATCCGATTATATCCTTTTCTAAAAGTTATCGATTGTTGTGTGCGTGCGTGTGTGTGTGCATGCTCTATTCCGTTCGGGACGTTTTGTAAGCAAATACACACATACACACACATCTCCGTGTCTATTTCTCCAGGTTGTGCATGACTGAAATGGGTAAGCTTTTTCGGCCATTCTCGATCGTGATCGTCCTCCTGTCGAACCAAATTGTGTAATCCCGTTGGATAGTATAACCTATTCAACCTATGTGCGTATTTCTCTGACAACTTATTTTATAGTGTTAGCATTTCGGAGCGCAACCTTTGGCTGTGCACACAACTACTTGCAGTCGAGGGCATTCACTTGCACATGTTTACCATGTGTGTGTGTGCGCACCCGGTGTGATTGCAGCAAGCAGGCCACGGCGCAAATCACAACAACAGCTGCTTCATTGAGATGTGAACAACATCCCCGTCTCGCTCTCGCTCTTGGTCGCCCTGAGCCAGGGAACTGGATACGGGGAAAGAAAACCGCACGCACGCCGTGCTTCTTTAAGGTAACCACAGTCCAAATTAGGTGGTGTACCTTGACGGATCAGGGAGACAAGTGCATCCGCACCACGTAATCTGTGCAGTGTGTGTGTGTGTGCGTGTGTGTGTATGTATTTCGTCTACATACCTGGATGAATCATTCTAACATGTGTACGAGGTGAACAGAAATAGCCAAGCTGAATTCGATGCACCAACTAATCTGTACACGGATTGTGCACTTAATCAAATGTTTCGTCCCTGAGTGAAGCCACTTTGCTGACCGTTGGTGTTGGTGTTGCAGGTATAAATCGGCGCGGGACGGGATGGGAGCTGGGGTCAGGTTGGGGGGAGTCTACGCTTTGTCGAACAGCAGAAACACGATGAGGAGCATCTGTGAACAACAGGTCAACAGAAGATGTCCCGTCATACTCGTAGTGTGAATCTAGGTTGTGCTGTGTTTCTGTTGCTGGCGTTTCGCGGTTGTTCGTTACTGCTGTATTTCTTCCTGAAAATGTTTACTTCTATAGATACTTTTTTACACAAATTCGGATGATTATTATTATCACTATCATAATCGTTTCACACTCTGAACTCCATTTTTGTTGCCAAACAATTTATGTGAAGATGGGCAAAGGGAAGTTGACATTTATTTCGTCCTCGTTGAGCCTCGTCAATGATGCGCGCACACACACACTTTGTTCTTTGTGCCTACCGGGACAATATAAATCACGATAGTACGCAGTCCATGCAGGACCGACTGCATCTCTGAATCCACTCATAATACACTGGCATGAGGCTGACTCCAGGTGACACAATCCGATTCTATATACAACTAGCGCCGACCCCAAACGGAGCCACAATCCCTGGTCACTCACCGACGCTCTCAATACACAGGTAGCAAACATTCTTAACAGTAGATTCTCCGTGGAGGGGGCGTCCAGACAACCTACAAGACAGGGAAAATACAAAATGTAACCATGAACCAAAGGGTCCAGTGAGACATGCATACGGGTCACATTCAATTCAAAATGGTTGCACTCGTCTCATCGCCACATACGACATCTTTTAATTCACAAGGACACTCCAAGGAAATGAGCGTATCCGAGCTGGCGAAAAGTATCAATTAAATCGTTGAGAAACAAACTCAGACGTGAAAATCAATAATTATAACAATTAGGTGACGTCATTCGAATGAGCGGGTGTTGAGATTGGGGGCCGAAATAGCAGAGATAACAAGTTATCATTTCTATCTTTCAACTTCCTCGGTTATCAAGGGGCTGTTCGTCTCTTGAGACTTCGTCACAACCATATTCATAGAAAACGTATTGAAAAAGTATCTCGCAAGTAGACTAACAGTGAAGTAAACAAAGGTTTGCCCAAATCCTTCAACTAATCTAATAAAGCGTAATCGTAATAATGCACCGGGCTGCATAGGGTGAAAATCGAGGCCGCTATGAAAATGACCAGTTGGGATTTATTTTTTTCCTCAGATGTGATTTCAAACTGTTGTTGTACAACTGCTGGTTGAATTAAAAGTGTAGAAGTTTCAAACGGTAAGTCAAAGGTGCGCTCGAATCGAGGTAGTGTTCGTCACTTAGTGCGGTATGCTCCTGAAAACCGTTATGTCCTGACGGGATATATGAGCGGTTTTTAATTAAATTTTATTGCTTCCTGATATATTCACCCATTATTTTGTGTGTATGCGTGTATGTACTACTGCTATTGTTGTATACCCGCATGATCAGTTCCGAGCTGAGGCTAACCGTCTGTTAGGTCAATATGGGTAGGAATAAAGAGTACTGTGCAGAACGAAACATTTAGTCTGCAAAAGTTGGTTAGTAGTTTTATGAAAACTCTTGATCCGAGGTTGAAAAATTCCATAGGCTGTTTGCCTCTTCTGTAGTTACAACAATAAATCCATTAATTCGCTACCAGATACCGTGAGAATCCACCTAACGCGTGTATCAACGATACTACTCACAAATGTGAGTAATACCGTACAGCACTAATACTATTACTACCATCACCCTCCCTATTCGTACTGAAAACTCACACAGTTTATTTATTTATTTCTATAGAATAATATTTGTCCGTACAGTATACCTAACACTGTTCCGCTTAATCTATTTCGTCTGAGTTAGGGTTATACAAGATCGTATTTATTATGCAGATTCATTAATTTCAACCGGATTGCCTTTTACCCTGTGTCATTTTGCCAACCATTATAGTGGATTTAACCTCAAGCTGAGATGATTATTCACTAATCACGATTTATTTTCGTATACAACCAACTTTTGCTGTTCCTTCTCGTTCTCCCAATACTATTCACCTAGGGTTCATGTGCGGGGAGTAGATTTATTAAAAATATGGCACAGTCATGATAATACAAAACTATTTGTTTTGTAAATGGACTATTTAAAGGCGGTTAGATAAAATTCATACAACAATAAATAAGGTAACAGTGTGCAATAGAGTTTATTGACAGATAAAAGTTTTTTTTGCGATGACTGACCAGTTGCACCGAATAGCTGTTTCATCCGTGCGGTAACTCCTACTCTAGCTATTTGTTCAAGATGTTAGTGATCTAACTTGTAAGTAGCTCAAAAGTAAATTTATAGGTTCTCAGGTCAAAAGTTTGCTGTGTGAGTTCCAGGTGGGTGGGACAAGAACATAATTGGCACTGGGGATGACACCCCACAATGAAAAAAGGGTTGTCTAATGAGAACACACATTCAGAGGCGAACAATTGTTTTCATTGATTCATCTTCTAGCCCGTACAGATCAAATGAGGAAATGGTATGTGGAAGGGGGATAGACATTCAGTCATTCAAAAGTCACGATGCTTGGTTGAAAGGGAAAGAAATGGGGTGGGGTGGGGGTGCGATGTGTTTTTGATGCCCCTAGATGATCACCATAACACTGCAATCAAATTGTGATGCGTCATCCGTGCGATCGATCTTCGGCCACGGTAGTTGAATGACCTGGATCGATATCTTTTGTACGCATAGTCTGGGTTTGAGCAAACGAATTCCGATCGCTTCCGCAGTGACCAGGGTGTGGAGACGCAGCAGCTTGGATGGGTGAGGTGGTACTCTATAGATGACTTTGAAGGATGATTCAGGATTCACTTGGTGATCCGAGTCTGCCAATGCTCTTATGCTCTCTACCGATCAGTGCGCATACACTCTCATTGGAACGAGAGAGTCACTAGATCTACAAATTCAAATTCCACAGAGTAGAACCCAAGTGACTTTAGGAGGGGGGACGATCTAATAAAAAGGTGCTGTCTGTTACTTTTTTTCAGCTTTCCACATTTTATGTCTCTATCGACAATGTAAACCAAATGTATTCATAATAAACTACATTGATAGATATTGAAAATATCTTTTGCCTTTGATCCATGAGAATAAAACAGGTAACACAATATGAGCAAAATGGATTATATTGGCGATTAACTGTGAGTGTCCTCAATCAACTATCTCAGCATTGGAGGTTATCGGGGTAACACCGTATATGAACATTTACATGACTACATGGGTTCAAACGGATAGAAATTGATTGTCCAGTCATTACCAGAGTCATTTGGAAAATGAGCTGACGAGGCGTAGGGTAATAACTTAGAACAAGATTTAGAACAAGCGGATGGTAATAGCATAGAGACAGTTACGTGATGGAAAACGACTAGGAGCAGAGGAAAGAGAATTGAAAATGGTTACTTGTAGAAAGATAAAGAAGTGAAAAATTGGTCATTTAGGTGGGTTAGAAAGAGTTACGTAATAGGGAAATAAGAAGATTGAAGTGCTTGAATCCATGCAATTATTCAAATGTCCGTATATGGTATTCTTTTTATAATATCCCAACCTATTTAATGTGCACACAGACAGCTGACTGTGAGCTCGCGCAGTTCGTGGCCAATATCAGTTCAGCTCACACTGCGTTACTTGTTTTATTCAAATAATAGACATGTGATCAAGCAATTTAAAACATGAAAACTATGAATGAGGATAGGCTGATGCAAAAAAGGCTGCGTAAAATAAATCCGCGCTAATCAGGCAGAAGTAAATATTTGCGTTCATTGAGACGATTATGTGATTTATGACACGGGAACATGAGACTGATCATGAATTTTTTTTCAATTTTCAAGAACGGAAAACTGCCTGGCGACATCGACAAGTGGGAAAAGAATGTGATAAGTCCAAATTGCACTCTCGAGCGGGCAAAGTTGAAAAAAAAACTGCCGATCAAAAGAGTGCTATTGGTCACTGGAACTTGAAGTGGCGTCCGCACTAACCGAAGAGATCAAAGATTCCGCCCAGTTACTTCAGTTTCATTACGCAAACAGTGTCCATTCCAGGAAGAAAACGTGGCGTCGAACATCACATAACAAGAGAAATAGTGCGAGCATGAAAGTGCATCATCGAAACCAGGTTACAAAAATCACTACCATTGTATATTTTTTCCTAAAAATGCTGATTTTTATGGAAATATTAATATTCAAACCAAGTTGTTTGCAAGGCTAAAGAACGTAATTGTCTCAGGATTGAATCCTGAAAGAATAACTATCGTCGGGGGGATTCTAACCATCTCAGAGTCACCGTCTACACTTTTGTACTGCTCATTAGCTGAGTTACAAGGTCATATCGGTGGCACTGATCATGTGACTACCCTTGCTGTTTGAATTTCTTAATGCAGTCGACGAACCCGAGAACACTTCCTCAGGCGTTTGTCTTTATCGATTCGGTCAGAGCAAGATGTGTGGCATCTATCATATTGTGGCCCTGTTCAACTTATATAGAGGAGATTGAATTTCGACAAATCGTAAGGATGGAGGGAATAGATCAGCTCACTGATAACAAGCTTGTTTTCATAAGTTGGTCTTCAAACATTTATAGTTACACAATTTTAGGTTGGAATATCGATTAGTGAGTGGATTGGAATCAACTTACCAAAAGAAGTAACTCATCAAATGAAATTAAACGAAATATTATACCATAAAGTTGGGGTGGGCAGGGGGGGAGGAACGGGAAAGTGGTCAGACGTTATCATTGTAGCATTTTGTTGACCTTAACGTTTTGATGTAATCACTGTGTCACTGTGAGAACTCATATCTAGTTCAACTCGAGACCTGAACTGTTCTGACCAGTCTGGGTTTTGCGTACACAGTGGTGGGTTTAACAGTCTTATAGCAAGTTCTGCCCCTACTGCCAGCTAGTGTTGTTGTAAAACCTTTGATCTAATCGGTGGTATTCGGTAAGTGAATTCGAAATTGTCATTGTCTATCGGATGCCTTATTTCTCCGAGGTAGGCTAAAACTGTGTGTTATGCTGTTTTCATGCAGCTAGCTGGTGCTAAGCCAGGTTCAATGGTATTCTGAAATTTTCTGTGATAAACGACTCGTCGTCGAAACTGCGCAACTCGCTGCATAGGTGAAGGTAAATGGCTAGGTAACCACTAATTAGGTGGGGTGGGGTAGTTTCTTTTCGAGATTCCTGTGTACTCTTTTTGCCAGCTGGTGGGTATTGCTTTTATAGCAGCGGCTGGTTCAGTACAATCGGTCGCCTTCTTTATTCGTTGCTTAAGTATTTGGCAACTTACATCTTTGAATGATAATCGTAAGAACAATCCTTTACTTTCGCTGGTAGAGGTAGCCTCTTAGTGATATTCTTCTCAAAGAACTAAGTACGAAATTAGGCAAACATGCCTGTTCGCATCAAACTGAGTCTGGTCAGCAACTGGAAACTTCCCATGGATTTTAGCAGTTTTTAAACCGTGGTTCCCAAATGTGACCGTGAGAGTACGTGTTAGATAGCCCGTGTGTGTACTGACACCGATCGTGTTTCTGCTATTTGGTTGTGTGGTATTATAGAAATTGTTACTTTGTAGGCGAAAATAGTCGAACTTCTCTCCTAAAAGAATTGAAGGGCGAGAAAAAATGTGCGGTAGTCAAAGTAGGTACAGATTACGAATCACGGACACAACTAGAACGCTGAATCGTACTAGCACTTACACGCGGGTATTTCCCCCGTCACCGAAATGCAGAAGAAAAGGCCACAGAAGTAGCAGTTAATTTATTGAAAGAAATTGATGGGATTGAATAATATGTACAAAAGAAGTTTATTGGTCAAACAGGTGTCCACCAATGGCCTGCTTGTATTCTTGACGTCACACAAATTCTGTTTGGACCGTACGACTTCTGATTGGTCGGCCGGATTCGCTTGTGGTTCGTTGTCCAGAAACTGTAACGCGTCACTCTGTGTCTGGAGTTATCCCGTATGGTAGGATCACCACAAAAGTCATGGAGTTCATCGATAACTATACTTATGGAAAGAGGGACAGGCAAATTGCGCAATGAAAACACGTACAGCTGGTGGCGGGAGTTGGTGATTGAGGATTGAGAGACTTGTAAATGAATTACACGAGGAATGTTGAAGGTGACTTAATGATGAATTTGAGATGGTTTGGAGTTTAACTGATGATGTCCTAGAACGTAATGATCAGGCAGGCATTGCCAAAGTGTCCTATCGATCGACTGTGCTGTAGGTAACCGGTGTTATTACTTCAAACAAAATTATCGCTTACTTTAAGCCCCCGATACATGTGTGGTGACTAGCACCACAAGTTAATCAGGCAGACTCACAGTTTTTGGCAAAAAGAAGTTTTGGTAA
Organism: Echinostoma caproni; assembly: GCA_900618425.1. NCBI lineage: Eukaryota > Metazoa > Platyhelminthes > Trematoda > Plagiorchiida > Echinostomatidae > Echinostoma > Echinostoma caproni. The sequence continues at coordinate 13,014 of UZAN01046607.1, forward strand.
ATTTTTACTTATAATGCCCTTATTTGCTGTTGAAAGTTGCATTGGTGGATACTAGCCTTAGTTAGCTGTTACCATTGTACTTCACTCTCATGTATAATTTCTTTCTTTCAGTTACGCATTTGGATAAAATAATCATGAAATTCTTTTTCGTTGGATCCATTGAAATAACTCCAGGGCACTTTCAAAAAATTCGTTGCCAAATTGATGGAATAACATCGGAATGATACTTTGTATTCCACTGTAGTTTNGTAGTTTTTCCTCACACGACCTAGTTGTCATTCAGAGCATTGGTTTACCGTTTATGTGAGTCGGACTTGTTGGACCGTAAACCCCACCATGGCTTCTTTCTATCGCTCACGTGCAAAGTGGATTTTTCATTCTATGCATAATTGTGTTTAGTGTGTGTCCTAATGATTTTCCTAACATAGAGATTGGAAGTCCTCAGTAGGTGTCACTCCGTCTGAGATAATAATACATTTCTTCGACTCTTTTGTATTTTTCACTTTTTTTAACTGAATATAACACCTAGAATAATGTGTAAAATATTTTCCATTAGCGGTTGGAAGTCGAATAATAATTTCGAGGATTACTTTTTTCGATTTCAGATGTTGCATTCTTTCACAGATCGTAGTGAACTATGTGTCCCACAGAGATTCGTTCAAATCGGAGTGGTTATCAACTTTTATCCCTCTTACAACTGACAATNGACAATTGTGGGCTATTTGAATTTGAATTTTCAAATCAGTAGATATTAAGTGGGTTACAACACGACATACCACATGATATCTACCACCCACTTTATTCTGTCCAATGATTCGGTCACTGTTGTGTAATGCTATGGTATTCAAATAATTTATCGATTGAACATCAAGTCAAGTCAAGTCAGTAGTAGCTTTATGCACCCGGATAGGTGTATTTTCAGCAATTACACCATATTTGTGGATTCAAATTTACAAAATCATTACATAATGAAACTGAATGCAATGAGGTGTTCGTCAATGAAGCAAGCGGTAGCGCAATTCTGTGGAAATTCTGTCCTTTGTCTATATTAGACGGTGCTAGATATGGCAGAACAGAATTGCGATAAGCACAGGTACGTGCAAATAAAAGTTTAAATCTTGAGCGGGTGGATGATTTAGATACAGCTTTTGAAAATTCATTGTGTAATGGGTTTTGAGTGTCTGAGAGTATTTTGCGGCGAAATTTTCACATGCTTGTAGGTGTCTGTCGATGATAGAATCGGCCAGTTTATCTCTGACAATGCCACTACATTTAGAGATGTGTTTCAGAGATCTCGCCAGTAAATAAAAGTCTTTTTTCAACATACCGGGATAAACTACTGAAGAGCAATACAACCAGTGGGGTAGCACGCATGCATTCACAAATCTAACAATCAGCTTGTGAGGAACAGAAATAAATCTCAATCGGAGCGAGAAATATGAAAGCTTTCTAACTTTACAGAATGTGTTTTGAGCGTGCTGTGACCATGATAAATTGTGTGATAGGGTGACGCCAAGGTATTTTACTATTTTTGATTTCGGTAGGGGATTTGATTTGCAGAGAGGGTGGGGAACCTACCTATAAGGGCTGAATATGGTACATCGGACAAGAGGGGAAACACAACATCCTGACATTTAGGGGCATTCAATGAGAGGGAACGGGACAAGGATCAAGTGATAACGTCATTCAGCTTGCTTTGAATT
>UZAN01046608.1:17659-28656 GCA_900618425.1 Echinostoma caproni
CAGTGGTGTGTAAAGTAGTATCGAAAGTTTCGGGTTAGAATGTGGTTTAAGGTTGTAAGAAATACTTATTAACCGTTAGGCTTCGTTAAATGTGGATAAGGTGAAACCGAATACGGTCATTTGAAATGAATACAGGATTTCTCGTCCCCGTAGAAGTATCTCAATGAAAACATGTTTGAGGTCACTATTGTTCATGCCTTCTACACACCAGATTTTTGGTGCTCCATCTATAACTAATTAGGCCTTACTGCGCTCCATGTAGTACAGGTATAGTGTTATGATGGGTAACGAACGATCAAGTGCGAACGAAATAAAACTGGACAGGCGCAGAGGACAAACAAACAAAAGGACCCAGTGATGAACAGATAACAGCAGTCAAGGTTTTGCAAAATAACGACCAACAGGGGTANNNNAACCACGCTAGCTATAATGACCCTATATTACTAACAGAATCGTCCCCAAATCGAAACACACTCTTTGACGTTCCTATATCCAATATGTGGGGTCAAATGGCACTTATATACGATATGTATCCGTGTGCCATTTGTGTATACCCCAGACCCCATTGATTATTTTGCATGAATGCACAGCAATTTCTTTGCCCGAAGCCTTCCCCGATCATTCTATAGCGGGAACAGTTATCCAGACAATGGTTGAGAACTGTATGGCATTTTTAAGGACTTCCGACTTGAGTTGGACTGCAATGATGATGATACTCGGTGTGGTGTTGATGAGGACCACCCCGAAAACCGTTTTAAGCAAAGCACGAAACTTACCAAGTGTGTGTGGCACTCAATAAAATTTCCGTTCATTCATTCACTTCTGTCCAAATCTGCTCGTGGTTAGTGACAGCTCTTTAGAGTAGCAGAATTGAAAGCACAGTTGCATTCAAATACGACGAAATTCTTTGTTATGCCCGACAAGGCGCTCTAAACAACTGTTTTGTCAGTAGTGCATACTTTATGTGATTCGGTCGGGGATCGAACTGAGAACCTTAGGGTTGGGAGTCATCAGTCTTACCCCGGACGAGTTCCAAGTAGAACGAAACAGTTGCCCAGTACTCTTTGTCAGTCATCACAAAGTATTTCATCCCATTTAAACGCTTGTAACTGGTGGGACATCAACGATCTCTCAAGGTGTGAAACCCACTCCGAACATCATCAACGGTGCCTAGTGCCTGTGAAAAATCGAATGGACTACTCAAAACATTCACCGTCAAAATAGACTGTTTAATCTACTTGCCATGCCACACAGGTTCCAATTCACGCATTTGTTTAGCCATCCATCTGTCACTTGTCATTGTGCTAACCCATGCGTGTAATCAATCACTTGACATCTCCTATCCTGACACACTCGTTCGGCACACCACCATTGACTTCATTTCTTTACTCGTCAACCAGATATGTATTTACTCTCCCCTTGTCTTATTTGATCTTATTCGAAATGATCCTCTGTGTGGTGATCTTAGCCTGCGAGATGACGCATACCCTGGAGCGACACGTTACAGTTTTAGAACAATTGTGATCAATCAAGCCTCACGGGTGACGTGCGTATCACAGCTTCTGGACTACATACCATAGGTCGATTGTACCAGCCAATCAGAAATCGTATGGTCCAGAGAGAAGCTAAAAAACGGTAGAAACACTAGAACGCGATTGGGGGAACCCCGGATGACTGATGAGCTTGTTTTGTACATATTAGTTAATCCCCTTTATTTCTTTCAATAAACGAACTACTTCTCCCGTGGCCTTTTCCTCGAGTCTCGGTTATGTGGGATAGTGCATGCAAGTGCCAGTATGGCCCTGTGCTTACGTGATCCAGTCCGTGATTTCCAATCCATGATTCGTATTCCGCGTTGCGTTGCCTGCTACTACTACTAATATTATTACAATTATGACACTCTGTTTCACCCATGCGTCGCACTGACCCATATGCACATGTTTCCTCTGACTTGACTTGACATTTTGCTCATTCGCTAGGGCGGAGTGGTGAACTCTCTCTCTCTCTCGTTCGCATGTTCGGTACTCGCTTGGCATTGATCATTTCACCGGTTCCGGTATATCCGCTGAGAAGCGACACAAATTTGGGTATGTTTTGTTTAGACACCTGTGACTCTTCATATTTACAGAACTACTTTGTTGTTCATTATTGTTTGGAATCTAAAATAACTTCGAGAATATTTGGACTCGGCTTCTGAGGCTGCGCGTGACTCAGATTTGGCACGGATATTGGTAGCGTTTGTTTACTATACATACTTCTATGTGGTGAACAGTAGACGGGGAGAAATCCCTAGTCACGTAGACCTGTCATTCAGTGATGAAAATGGACATCTTAAGCTCCGGGTCTTGGATTGGTGAACCCCATAAGGTCCTACTAGGTGAAGGGTGATCTTGAACTGGACCACAGCAAAGCTGCCTACCGCCAGAGTTGGGTTCTGGTGGCGGTGGCGGTGGCGGGGCTCGAACCTCGTATCATACGGGCATGCTAGTGACAGCGACTAAACCACTGCGCTACCATCATCATCACGCGTAACAGAGACTATTACACATCTCAGCTCTTATGGTCGATTGTCTAAACGGGATCTTAAAGTGAAATCATGCTAGAACAAATGCGGAATCTTTGCTTACTCTTTGTTTGTTTGAAATAATCGCAGAGCTTCCGAGGTTATTTTTCAAGTTTTAAGTAGTTTTAGTAGCACCTAGTTTACGGACTTGCTCGAAGGTTCGTTCCAATATCAGGTAACACTTTCAACTGGTCAGATAGAGTGAGTCTGTGTAGGTGATATCCTCTTGTATGTGAAGAGAGTCTATTGGGAAACCAAAATTACCGCTCATTATAGGTATTTGTCATACAGGCTGAGCTTGGTTGATGAACTATCAAACCTCGTTTATTAGGCACCAGTGATTGCCAATACTTTGGATCTCACCTCCTCGCTTTTGAGTCCCTGTGTCGGAATTGGTACAGGGGATTTGAATTGAGTTGGCTAATACTAAGCACTATTTATCTTGGAATAGATACTATCGGATCAACTAATCGGCTCCACTAAGTTAATTAACGGTAGACCAGGATTTGTTTGGACAGTTTTTATCACGACTGTTTCTTTGCCATATGAATTGTGCTCAGCTGTTAAAAACCGTTGAATATTGAGTGATTGAAGGACCTTCTTTAAGCTCTCGTCACTCAGCCGTCTAAAAGGTGAGCTTTTGAAAGTTATTCAAAGAATCCTATTTCAGATGGGTTGTCCTCTGTCCACTTTTCGTAAAAGAAGACTTTGAGATAATTGATTCCGAACACCCGATTGATATGCATTTTCGTTATCCAATGAATGAACTTTTAGTAAGTCGCGGTGCTCGGACTAGAACGGTGGGGGAGAACTCCTGGGGGAGGACAACTTTATCCGGTTCCCATATTTTTGTGGTATACGGAAATTCTCCGAGGTAAATGTTTTATGACAGATCTTTCAGATAAACTATTTCGTCACAGTATATCCGTTATTTTAGAGTAAAGTTCATTGGAACAATCGAACAAGTGTCTCTGCTCTTTCACCATAATGACTCTAAAAATATCAGTAACTTACCAACAGTGATGATGATGAGTATAACTAAAGGTGACACTTGTTTATGGAGAAGACAGAATTTTATGCCAGAGGAAAAATGTCCTAGGCGAGCTCTCCATAGAGGTTCTATGTTTTTATGTCAGGGTAGAGAAATACAACAATATTTGAAATATTTTATGGGGGAACAGGTTGCAGTCTTCAATTTCATTTATATCCGTATCGTGGTTTGCTAACGGTACAAACTCATAAATAGTTTTTACGTCAGCACAACAAGTTGCCATAAAGGAGTCGGTGGAAAAATGCAATAAACTCTACTGTTACGGACCTTCGAAAAATTGGTCGATCAATAATTCAGTCAATAAATCAAACAAAGTAAGTGGTAATTATGCATTACGGTACATATTTATATATGCGTATATACGTGCACCTATCTGTCTGTCTATCTGTTTGTCTGTTTGTCTGTCTGTCTGTCTATCTGTCTGTCTGTCTGTCTGTCTGTCTGTCTGAGTGATAAGAGTTGCTAACAAATAACCGAGTATTTTATGATGAATTCGTCCTGTAAATGAAGCGTGAACTGAAAAGCTGAGAAACTCTGGACAGCTGTTTCGACCTGGTTGGGTTCCATCAGCAGTGCGAATCCATCGACCCAAATGAGGATCGAACTCGGGATCTCACAGGTAGAACGCAAGTATACTACCCGCTCGGCTACCGGGCAGCTGATCAAACTGTTTCTCATTTTGAGTATACACGATATAGCACAACCCGTTTATGGGTTCACATTGCTGATGAGACCCAAACAAGTCGAAACAGGTGTCAATTGCTTCCCAGCTTTTCAGCTCACGCCTAATTTACGCGACGAATTCATCGTAAGAACAAATCAAATCCTCCATTACTGTCATGCAGAAATAACCAAGTATCTGTGAGAGGCGGTACGAGACACCATGGAGCATTGCGAAATGTATGCTTGGAACCTGAGAAAGTCAAATTAGTGCACGATCAACCTTTTCCAGGCACGAGGAGCATTGAGCAGTACAGTGATATCGAATTAGCGGATAAAACGGAGAATAATCGATAAGACGCATAGGAGCGATCATATTTGTTCACCAAATGAGCATAGGCCGATTAAGCAGCATACATAACCGGATCTAGGCAAGTGAATCGATTAACTAATGATGGTCTTCAAAACGGCGATGGGTAGGCCAGCTACGGGGTACTGAAAATGAAACAATGCTGGTATAAGACCTATAGAGCAGAAATAGCAGAATCATATTGCGATCCGAATGCAACACGATGCGCATGTATTGTATATTGATAAACGAAACAAGTGCAGAATTTGGTTGTTATAAAATCACTATATGGGTTAGTCTGGTGTTGCCATAACACCAAAGATAGAGAAGATTAAAACCGGAATAGCTCAACGAGAGCAGGTTTAAAGTACTTTGTTGTTTATTCTTAAAAACATAACCAAACAAGTTCAAAATGGATCGCTTTATCCTGTTATGCAAATTTTATCTTTATATTTACTGGGAATCAATAAATTTAATCAAAGCCCTCATTCAAACTTGTCTTGGAACTGTTTGTGATGATAGACAACCAACAGCGAAACTATTCAACTGTCTTTTACATTTCGAGGCTAACCAACATTTGACGGCTATCCAGTATTCTGTATTGGTAATCAACAGACAATGCATTGCAAATAACATCCTTTGAAAATGCCTGATTTGAGGTAAACCACACAGGTTGGATAAATTACATGTCTTATCGCTTCCTCATCGTTCCTCTGATGACAGTTAAATTCGGTTCATCAGAAACACAAACATTTGCTTTTTGTGTCTGTGACATTCACTGTCGCCCTATATCGTCTTTCAACTGGAACTTTTGCGCATAAATCATGTATGATATCATAGCAACTATGACCTAAAAGCCATGACTGGCGTTCAGCGATTTCCGGAGCCCTCAGGGACAAACGGAGACGCTTGTCCGTAAATCCGGTGCGAGTGACCAAAGGAAGTTTGCCATCCGTTGAGTGGGCGTTGTTTTTTCTCTTTGAAATGGTTGACATTTAGTGGTGGACGGAAGTTAGGGGAACGCTTAGGTAGGAGACCAGTATTCGATCGTTTGGATGCAGTGTACGGTCTGAGAGATTTTGAGATCGTAAATGGCAAAACCAATGTCGGCTGATTGNGAACAGGTGTGGTTGTTTCGTTTTAAGCACATCTTCCAAGTGTTTATTCAGTTTCAACGTTTCAGTGTTCATTCTTCGAAATTTGTGAAATCGATGGAAGAAAGCGCTGTATTTATTCAAATAACTATTGTATGACTAATCTGAAATCAAATGTCACTGAAATTACCCAAATTCGTGTTATGAATAGCTACCCGATGGGAGTGGACAAGACGAAGCCTGAGTGATTAGGACCATATCAAAATAGTGACCTGGCGGTTGAACCATCGTCACCCATTTTCCTCACTTCTGTATTTCTCAAACTCCCTTGCCGAGAGTTTGTAGTGCATTTGTATGTTATGGTGAAAATATATTGATTGCTACGGGTGACGTGCAATTATTCCGCGAATTATCTTCCATTTCTTAGTTCTCGTCTGTCACCGTTCAAATCTGCGCGACCTTGAGAGTGGTGACAAAATTGATAGCAGTTCGAAAGTTACAGTTCAGAATTGGAAAAGATTTTTGTGCAAAGCAGCATCGAAATCCATTCTTTCTAATAAATTATTTCTGCTTCATGAGAGCGTTTATCGGGTTGAACATGCGTATTTCAAACCGCGTTTTTGTTCAGTGTAGAGTAAAAAAAGCCAATTAATGAGAATTTCTCAGCCTAAGTGAATCCATAAACGATTTGGCTACAAACTGCTCAGACATTGTTCCTAATCCTGAAGGAAATAAACATATATTCCAAGAAAGATAAAAGTTGACCTTGAGGTGTGCGGCTCGTTGAATACTGTTTTTTCACATACAGTTTTTCGATGAATCAAGTTTCAATGGATAAAGTCCATTGTCGAATTCATTCAATTCTCGCCTAGTAGTGGGGATTAGAATTTGATTGCAACCTTTTCCCTGTGGTAGAAACATGAATAGGTCAGCTTCTTCGACAGTGGTCGTCAGTGTCCACGGTGAGACATACATAAGAGTAAGCTGATGAATTGTCTATTCGACAGTTAGGTTGGAGGACTCCATGCAACAGTGACTGCTTACAGTGTTCCGAAATGAAGAAAGGCAAATACGAACGTGATAACATAATACCTGTATCGGTTTTACGAGTCATTTTGAGAAATAAATTCCAATAACTTACTTTTGCTGCGATTTGGTTACTTTACAACTGAGGGACCAGAAACCGTTGTACATTTAATTGGTAGTCGACAAACAGAACCAAAAACAACACAATATTAGAACAGATACGTTGCCTCTGATGTGCGGCAGCATCGAATTCATTCTCGTGAATGAGACTCGGAACACTAAGCGTTAGGTGGGAAAAATGTGATGAACGTCAATATGTTGCACGAGTATATAAATATATAAAAATCTTTTCGGACACATTTTCTCCCTTCGATCCATTTGGATAAAACAAGTAACACAACCCGAGCAGAATTGATATTGGCCATCAATTTCAAGTGCTCTCAATCAGCTGTCCACGCACATTAAATAAGTCAAATTTTATCATAAGAATACCGTATATGGACACTTACACAATTACATGGGATCAAGCAGAAGGCACCGGGTGGTTGAGTCATTACCGAAGTCATTTGGGTATGGGTGAAAGAGGAGGAGAGGAATGTTAGCATAGAAACAGTTACGTAATGGAAAACGATTAGCCGTGGTGGAAAGAGAGTTAGGCATGGTTACATAATACGAAAAAGATACAACCAGAAATGAATTCGAATAGACGCATAAAGTTAACCGAGTAAAAAAATTGATCAATTAAGTAGTTCAAAGAGAGTTATGTAATAAAAAATGAGAAGAGTGAAGTGTCAACGATGATGTAAGAGAACGGTTGAGATGATAGGAAGGAAAGAGGAGGGGAATTACCATGGTAATAACAACTGCATCACAAAGGCCTTTTGCATGCATAGGTCAGGCTTTAAACGGATCATGACAACCGCTTCAGTAAACCTAAGCATCTTGGGCTTCGTACTTGAGCAGGTGTTCCCAGGCCAACGTACACTACGGTCGAAAAGGAACCAGTTTTCATTGGTGTAACATTCAAAGGAGGCAATATTATTGCACGAGTTGCTTGTCGGCTACAGTTGAGTCCACCGCGAAGCTGATCATAATTCACAGAACAATGAACTCATTAATGCGGTCAAACAGACAGATCCAATGATTCGGTCACCTCCAATTGCATTTATCTTTTTCAATGTACTTGCGATTCGCGGTACGTCGGAAGGGCTGAAAGCCGGCTGTCGGCCAGAATGAGTGAGCATGTTCCGAATAATTCCTCACTTCGAGGAGGAAAGCTTCCAGCAAGCGCAGTGGCGCAACATTTGTTTGATATCGGACACTGCATCGACAAACGCCTAACTCTCTATCCACCACGGCTAATCGTTTTCCATTACGTAACTGTTTCTATGCTAACATTCCTCTCCTCCTCTTTCACCCATACCCAAATGACTTCGGTAATGACTCAACCACCCGGTGCCTTCTGCTTGATCCCATGTAATTGTGTAAGTGTCCATATACGGTATTCTTATGATAAAATTTGACTTATTTAATGTGCGTGGACAGCTGATTGAGAGCACTTGAAATTGATGGCCAATATCAATTCTGCTCGGGTTGTGTTACTTGTTGTATTCATATATAAGAATTCTCTAAAAGAAATTTCTGACAACCGGCATATTTCCGAGAATATCACTTCAAATAGTAAATGGAATACAGACCCGGAGGAAGGAAAGTTTGCAATCGATGAGCTCATATACGGGTTGACGGAAGTACATCCATCAAAACGCTACATGTAGATCAAATAGGGAATGGCTACTAGGATGCGAAAATCTGTGATGCGAAGGAGGAAAGATTCAGGAAAGCCGTTCGTTTGGCTGTCCTAATGGTGAAAGACAGAATGGCCAAAACGAATGGTACCGAAACGGTGGAAACAAGAGGAAACACAAAACATAACATGTGATGTGGAATGTTACAGCTCTCGATGAATATGTTTGAGTTGGTGTTGACTGGTTCTCCGAGTTGAGCAAACAACAGTTCCAGTTCAGAGAACCGTCCAACACCAGGTAAAGGAAACAGATAATGGAACGGTGAATATCGACATTATCATGTGTCTTATTAACCGAAAAGCGACGAAGAGGGAACACTGTTTTGATCCATAGAATTGCACTACTTAAAGCAGATGGGATACAATTTCATAGTCGCAATGACCTACTGGTCACTCCCGATACCCAACGAATTGAACTCTGTGCCTTGAAGCGGCAAACCACAACAGCCTGAACAGTTTGAGCACCACAACAATGTTATTGGTGTGGGCAAAAACGCCAGCCAATGGAGTTCAAACTTGACGGTGCACACGAATTCGGAGCGAGGATTTTTCGAGTTTCTGATGCATTCTATTCGATAAAACGTCAGCAAAAATAATGTCACAACTAGTTGAATGTTCACAAACAACAGCATCTACTACGCTGTCTTTGATTCCATGATTGCATCTCGAAACAGGGTTAGGGCAATGAAAGAACTCAAGATTATATATCTAGGCGGGGCCTTCGAACTTGGCCACGCGGCCCGTTACATTGTCGGACTAGGAACTAAACAATCACTCTTCACTGGATTTACCTGGGATACACGTCCTTTGTTGTCATGGAAACGTTTTGTGATTATGGTCATCCTAAATTCTGTGAAATACTCTGCTATTTTCATGAAGCAACTTCGCACTTCTGGCCACTGGATTTCACCTTCTTTTGGCTAATCGGTTCGTAACAGGGAGAGCAGCATTTACGGAAATCTCAAAAAATTTCCCAGAAAACACCGAGCTGGATGGCAGGTTGCACTACGCAAACGATCAGTTTCAAACATCTACATTCCAGCAGTCATCAGTGGAAATGTGCGCTCCCGGCTTGGCAACATGGCTGAAGTAATAGATCTGACGAGGAGACGTGAATATTCGAAGGTTGGAATCTTAATGCTTCAGGAGAGCTGGCTTATAACGAAATTGATGAGAACGTGGTCACAATGGACAATTTTTCACTCTGCCGAGTCTACCGACCCGTTTCGGTTCACAAACGAAGCGGCATTATCACATACATAAATGACAATTGGTGTAAATCAGGCAAACGAGTCTTTATGTATTCTACCATTTTTATCAGTACTTCACTGTACAAGTACAGACCTAAATACCTCAGTAACTGCCGAAACATTATTTTTGGTGACATTTACGTTCCTTTTTCTTGTTTCACTGATCATTTTAACGAGTTCACAGATATTTTCTCCGCCGCTTTACTAAATTACGTAGACTTCTCCCTTTGCATCCTGTGTGGTGACTTCAATAGGTTTGATGTCATGTTTTTAATCACCCTTGGACTACAAAACGTTGTTAACTTTCCGACCAGACTCGATCTGTGGTTGATCTGTGTTTCGTCAACGATCTGAATTCATTTAACTTGCGTAGCCGTTCTCCTATTGGCACCTCTGATCATGCAACACTGAAACTATCTCTCACGATATGCAGTAGACCGAATTATCAGTTAAACACTCGGCTTGGTGATCGTCGTTTTCGTCGGCGTCAATGTCAACCCGAAAATCCCTCCGGACTAAGAGATATATTAGATCAGACAGATTTCTCTTTATTTGTACATAATGACCCATCTATATTTTGTGATACCCTTACTGAATATTTGAAGTTCCGTTATGATACGTGCTGCCCTTGGGAAACTTTATACAAACGGTCAGGCCGTTTTTCGTCCCCAACACCTAAACGATTGTGTCGGAAGTAAAAGCAAACTTTCAAGGAGAAAAAGTACTCTTTGATGAGAGACCATTCGAAAGCAATCAAGGCTAAACTGCAGAGAGTAAATGCCGCTTATGTACATGCACTACTGGCAAACAGAAATTGTCGGGATACATGGAAAGTGATGTTTGAGTTCTGCGGTCTCAAAACGAAGGGGAATCTTCCAGCTGCCGATGTGGACGATATCAATCGCCAATTCAGCAATGCTGAAGCTGACATCCCTATTCCATTCAAAGCAGTTACCCCCGCTCCCAATGTTGTTAGTTTAAGTACTGATCAAACTGAAGTATTCAAAATCTTCATCAACCTGAAGTCTAATAAAGCATGCGGTCCTGATGGTTTGCCACCCGTTGTGGTCAAAGAATGTGCAGCCTCCCTTTCCCCTGTTTTCACCGACCTACTCAACATGTGTTTCACTCAGCATTGTGTTCCGCACTGCTGGAGAGGGCTTCTATCACGCCTGTACCCAAAAAGAGACCCTCCAAATT
>UZAN01046609.1:3767-18789 GCA_900618425.1 Echinostoma caproni
CATTTGGATTGATGATGATATAATCACGGTTACGCGACCGAAATGCTCCAGACAAGGTGCAAGATGGCACACGAAAGTGAACAATCAAAACGCAATACAAATAATATAAGGAATATTTCCCTGAAATGTAAGAAACGTACTGCAATCCCATTTGGGACGGAGTTTAATGTTGTGTTTCATACCAAAATAAGTTGTGCCGTAACGTGCAAATAGAAAATGCGAAAACGGGCTGATCAGCTGCCCGATGGCTGTCTGTCTGTGAGGCCCCGAGATTGTGATCCCCAGTTGGGTCGATGGATTCGCACACTGCTGAAGACACCCAACGAAGTCAAAAAAGCTGTATAGTTGTACGTCCTTGATTTTTAGTTCACGAGCTGGTTTTACTCTATACGAACGACGAATTCCTTCTATGAAGTTTATTAAGTACACGATGACAGCCGATTTCCAAGAGATAATCGGCCCATCGAATAGCTGACGTGAGATAAAAGCAAAAGCGGGAGGTGGGGTTACATATATATATAAATATATATATATATATATATATATATATATATATTTCACACACGCTTGACGCCAAACTGTGTGACAAACAAATCATCATACAGAAATCTTCATGAAAAACAAAGGCGTTCTATGATTTGCATGCTATTCGAATACTGCCAGGTTGCCCAGGCCAAAGCAGGTGAATTTTCTTGAGGAATTCACAACCGGAGCCTTTGGCTAGCATAAGCCTGACCCGCATAGTAGCGGGGTGGTGTGTGAAAATCGCAATCCATTGGGGGCCGGTGTTCAGTTCATCGGATCATACACACTTTGGACGCGGTCAAACGTCCAAGGTGCCCAATGCACCCCGATGCCCATCGAGCTGGTAAAAATGGCCACAACCGATAAAGTGTGGGTGTGGTTCGTACTTCTCCTCATGGTTGGTTTAGAATCAGCGTTTTTAGCCAACTCATCCAGGTGAACTACCAGTGGTTCACTGACCCGGTTATAGCCCCGGATGTCGGCTTTTCGTCCTCTTTGGTGAGAAACACTTCCCGTCGCGAGAAGGCAATGAGTAGGCTTCTCAGCAGAGACTATTCGAAACACTTGGTCCTATGGGATCATTTCGCGAGGTGCAAGGGAAGGGTGAACAGCCGCAACCCTAGACACCCACCCCCGACCATACCGCTGCCACTTACCAAGGTCTCTCTGACGATTCGGCAACTCAGTATCCGGGAAATGTTTACACGTGCGCATTCACTCAACGGCACGAAACTTTACCAACTCATTCCCACCGTCAATCAGAGGTAACAGGATTACCGTCCGTACAGAATGGACCACTCGATATGCATTCACATCCATACGTACACAAACATTTTGCACATTTCGATATGAAAATCCAATCCTATTTCCCGAGTTCCCTATTTGATAGGTCGTCAGAATAGGGAGTTACTGAGATCAATGTTTTGCCTAAAATTGTGCCCCGAAATGCTACCTGCTATCGCATTTAGCGAGCGACCAGCAACGTTTACCATCTAGCCTGATTCAACCGGGCTGGTCAAATCATTTCACTGTCATGTGTGATATTTTAGCGAAGACCGGTTTTCTCTGTGATCAAGTTAAAGTAATGCTCGTAACATGCTGGTAACGATACATTTCGTATGCTAGTGTTATAATATAGTATAATATCGAGGCTTTTGCGAATTAGATACATATATATTCAGCCACCGTCAGAAAAAAGGGAGAGGTGAAAACAGTGGGACATCAAGCTTGCAACTACTAAGTGCATTACAAAACTCAGTACGAGTACTCTCCCTGTTGACCTTGGTCCTTGCCGGACAGCCTACCCAGGTCTACCAAAGAGCGGATTTCCGAGATGGGATCAGTTTGCATTTGGAACGGGTGTAGAGGTGTGATTTTGCATGTACACAGGGGTCAATGTGTAATGAATGGATGGGTGTAATTAGATAGAATATCGTCAGCAAACTCCAAGCACGCATCAAAATGCACAATACACACATACTGTCTATCAGAACCGATAACGGAATTTGAGAAACACGGGTGATCATTGAGAGGCCACGCATCAGCAACTTGAAACCGGCCTTCAGCAAACCAGGGAAAATCACAGGAGAACAGTCAAGGGGTATAGGGAGAACACATTGTTGAAAAGACTTCGTTCACTGAAAAATCAGAACAGGAGTGGTGCAAATTTTTTATCTCGGAAAGGACAGAAATTTCAGATTGCAAGCAGCGGTTTGTGTATGAAAGGACCAGCGAAAGTTACTTTCAAGTGTGACCCCTAAGTACTTCCTTCGCATTGCTGACCGTGTTGATCGGCTTCCCTTGAATCTGTAAATTGTCGGAAGGAGATGGGGAACGGTTCAAAGGAAAAAATACATTCAATACATTTTTAGGGATTGGGATCAAGATCGGATGATTTGGAATACGTAACGAGGTGGGATAAGTTTGTGTTATATGCAGCCAGTTCTGATTGGTTAGATACGGAAACAGAAATGCCGACATCATCAGCATACCTAAAACGTTGTACAGGAGGAGTAATGAGTAAATCATTGACATATGTAGCAAAAAGGATAGGGTGAAAAGACAGAACCTTGGAGAACTCCCGAACTATTGAATGAAGTCGTTGACAATTTTGTGAAGAGTAATCATCAAGCCATTCAATAAAACAGGTGGGTCAACCAAAATATTGCAGCTTGTTAATTGAAAGAGAACGAGGCACCGAGTCAAAAGCGAAAGAATTACCAAGAAATGCACAGTGCATATATTACCGATTTTGCGCTGAGTCAGCGTAGATCATCATCGAACCACCATGACATTGCTATTAATATACTATGGTTTTCTGTGATAATTTTGGTCTGTGTTCCGTGTTCATAATGTGCACCACTGAAGCATGCAATTCCCTGCCTGCCCGCTCGCCCGCCCGCTCCAGGCTCTGCGTCTCTTTCCTTGCCTGAACTCTTCATAGCTTTTGCCAAGGATTCACTAAACCGGATTTGCAGTGACTGTTCCCTATCACTTTCCAATTGTATGGTCTTCAGAAAATACAAGAAATCCATCCCACTGCAACTTGCGTTCAGCAACGCGTATTGAAAAGACGATTTCTGTAGCTGTATTATAAATAATCGTATCTGATATGGCTTTGTGTGTGTGTGTGTGTGTATGTGTGTGTGTGTGTGTGTGTGTGTGTGTGTGAATGTGCGTAGCTCCATCTAATATGCGAAGATAACGGGGGATCAGGAACGGCGCGCCGTTTCCGATCCCGGATTCAAGTGATGAGAACAGTCAGGTAAAATCTAACGGTGGAGACAGTTTATGGACCTCACCAGTGGAGTAACAAACTACTCAGAAAATACGGATCCGGGATAAGATAGACCTGAAATAGATTGATTCGCTTTTCCAGTTTACTGACGTGACTTGTCTGAACAACCCAAGTAATCACTTTCACTCACTTCCACTATTTCACGTTCTCTGCCTCGATTTCTTTTCCTGCTATTCTTTTTCCATTTGTTCGGTGATTTGCAAAGCTAATTAGTGATTGACCTTAATAGTTGACTTCCCGGGGTTTTTCTGCGATTGGTACTGATTGATCGCTGAAAAAGGATTCTCGTGAATTTGGTATACGTGGACATGTGCAAACGAGCTAGCCCGACGGTCTGGAATCCGCGCATTCCAATCTCTCGCTCTCTCTCTCTCTCTCTCTCTCTCTCTCTATCTGTACATGTTTTTTTATACGGATCTAATAAAAACTTGTGCGGCTTTGTAGCGGTCAAGAAATTACGCAACCTCCGAAAGTTTGAAAATGCTCCACGGATTACGGAATTACGGTATCTGTTACGTTAACATTACACTGGTTCGCCTACGGACGGACATATGTGGTCGGGAATGGGGAGCGGGTTCCTGTAAGCGGTAGTGGAACCATGAAGTCAGCCAGTCACCAACCAGATAGTAATCTCGACAGTCATGTTAAAAATGATCCAATGGAAAAAGGCGCATACACAGGGAGGCCACCATGCTCGTAGGGAATACAATGCATTTTAATCGACACTCCATTTGTCTTCCATGGCTCTTTGTTTTTCTAGTTGCATACACTTTGCGTGGACAGCTGCTCACAGTAGAAATTGCGCATCGTTAAGGTGCGGAGAGAAGAAAATGAGAAGATTAAAACATTTAACCTCCCCAGGGTTGGTGAGAAATTCAAAAGAAACGTGCTGTCGGACTGCAAGGATTCTAGCGAGACGGTGAACTGTAGAATGAACGAGAGTGACATCACCATATAACAAATGAGTAGGGTCAGAGAGGATTTTCTGAGGGAATGTTTTGCACGCGGACAAGTGTAGTTTACACAGTTTACACAGATCATCAACGGGTATAAAAGACGTGCGACTGAAAATCAACAAATCGCGACGAAGAATTCCGAAATCTTTCTTTAGTAATCCGGAAAACAATCACTGAGGAACAATAAAAAAGCACTGACAAACAAAACGCTAAATGGTTCTTTGTTGTCAGGCTTTGTACTGCTTAAGTCTTCGAAACTTAAGAGATAATTCACGAAGTTTCTTTACGTAGTTGTAAATTTGGGATTACCAATCTGCAGGTTTGTGTCAATGAGAACTCCTAAATACTTCACGGAATCTACTCTAGCTAGCAGATCTGTGCTCATGACCGACGGGTTAAGGGGATGGACAGATCGATGAAGAGTGAAATTGCATTCGAAACACTTGGAAAAACAAAGAGACAGTCCAGAACAAACGGAAAATTCAAGGATATGCAATGCATTTCTGGAGAAATTGAGGAGATTCTCAGGCACAGAAATGGTTTGGCAAAGGGCTAGATCACCAGTGTACGTAAACAATTGAGTTGGACGACTGGCCGACAGTTCACTGATAAAAGTGTAAAACAAGAACAGAGAACGTAAGGCTCGCTGTTTATTTAACTTTATCAAGTCTTAGGTCATGGAATGCAACAGGAGAAAAATGAAAGAGACACTCAAGCGATCGAGGAAGAATCATTCTTGGTCACTGGGTGAACCTTGGATAACCTACGTTTTCAGTAACCATCCTCGATTCTCAACCCATCTTCCAAGCAAATCGGTCTAAACGCGCATACACGCACACACCAGTCATAGCTAAGGTGATAGATATTTGTCCTTTTGCATTCGGTATGTCTGTAGAAATGGGACTGAAAGAGGTTCATCACTGATCCTGGACACAAGCTGATACATATTCAAGTCATGAAGTCTATTTAGTTCACCTAAAACCGGCTGAATGAGTGCGCATCGGTTGTATAATCTCCCCTTCTGTGGTAGAAGTGGATCGGCAGAGACAAGGGGCAAGGAGAAACCACTGCGAACATAAACAATTATGGAAATCAAGTAACGTTTGACTTTCAGGCTTACAATGACAAGATCCACGTCGGCTAGAAACCCTCCGAAGTATGAGGATATACAGACGATATATGTATGCTGTTTTGACTACTACTAATACTATGTGCTTAGACTTAGAGTGACTGACACATGTTTGTAGATGTATGTGCTGAGATTAGAATGGAGAAGGTGAGTTGGGTTACGCAGGACGTTCCTGCAAGCTTTAGAGTGCTGTGAAACTAAAAACTGCTCCATAGCTTCGTGAGATATGCCACTGTGTCCGCCAAAGTGTTCGATAACCTATGATCTGTGATCCTAAAGTCTTTGATAAGCAGCGCGCGGGAAAGATACCTAGAGATCAATGAAGACAACGGCGTAGAATTCAAAAGAAACGAAAACATTTCATTACACGGATTCAAGCAGATGGATAATGTAAAACGTGAGTTCCTTGACTTTATGAAATGTCTCTTCGACAGGTGGAGGCCATGAAAGATCGTGAAATATGGTATTGGCGATTTTCGGGTCAAGTTGTACACCGTTAATAACTACACTCCGGTTAGAATTCATAGTTTCAATGTATCCAACAACCCTCAGCAAAAAATGAGACATCCGTACACTCGAAAATGTGAGAACCAGTCGGCAAACAATACAGCGTTACTCATTAGTTTGCAAAATACAGGCCGTATATAGACAGTATCATCCACATTTTTCCTAAATAGAAAATTGCCAAATTCAGACAAAAGAAATATTTGCAGGACGCGGGAAGTGATACCGCTATAGCATGTTTTACGGAACTCCTCGAGTGAATGATAGAACCGAGGAGTGGCGTCTCTTGTATCATCATTTTCAGCCTAAGCAATAAACAGTACGAGCACAAACACTGTTCCCATGTAACACAGACGCTCAATGCTTCGTGCCCAAATTACATCAAATCCTTATGCCAATTACTGTACGGGGGTGGTCAAGTTGTTACGCTCTCAAATTGTGACCCGGAGTTCTCGGGTTCGAACCGCTCCATCACCGCCTATCTTTATTATCTCTGTATTTCCCCATAGAGCTTTTTAAAGATCGCAGCCCCCTTCCTAAAAATTGAAGTATGAAGACATTTTTTGATTACGAATACTCGGAAACAATTGATTGTCGTTAAACTCGCATTCTTGTTTACCACGTTTGTGATCTAAACTATGATGTAGGACCTATCAGTGACATGTTAGACTTTCTCGATCTTCCTTGTACACAGGAGATTTTTACTGTTCAGAGAAAAAGAACTGGAAACTGTGCCTTACACAATCGCATCATTCTGCTTTTGGTTTCGTCTAACTGAGTGCGGTATTCGTATTCAGGTTAGGTTTTATCTCTCTTATGGTCACTGAACAGCCCGTCAAAGCCGAGTCCTGTATTCGGAGATAACACAGGTCTATGGAATGTGAGATTACCACACGAAACCTAGTAGACCGGAGAACCTTAGAATGCAGATAGTATCAATTAATATTGCCGGACTCCGAGGATTGACTGACGTCCGCCAGACTCGTACACTTACTTCTGACCGATGAATCATTCCGGGTGTTGCCTTCCCCTTTCTGTATTTTCCTTCGGATCAGATCTGGGTCCGACCGTGTTAGTCTACGATGGATGATCCAATTCGCTTTATGATTTATCGGGTGAGCGTACCGACTTGTATTGCTAAGGGCAACAGACAGGTATGAACACTTGGTCAATTGGGGAGTGGGTTGGGGATGGGGGCAAGTGGAGGATGCTGAGATCCCCCCCCCCCCACTCCGAGGGTGGTAACACATACAGTTTGGACATAGTGATATTGAACACTGAGTGAGGTCGAACCGATTGGGCAGGGGAGTGGTGCCCACCGGGACAGAATTGCAGGGGTCAACTTTCATCCGCGCCCAGCTGTGCAACGATAATGATTAATCAGAAATGGATCATTCACTGCTGTACGTGGAGGAAATCGGTTAGTGGATTTCATTCTTCTCCTCAATGTGTATACATCTCCCAGTAGGTCCCGGGAAGCATCCGACACTGTTTTTCTTTTACCAAGCGAACCACTAATCACCATTTTAGGCTTGATGCAGACAGGGTTGATCGATTACGTTTCATATCCACTCTACATAATGTTAGTTAATCTGGATTAACAGCACCCACGTCAACCACGCTCACTTTGTACAGCTCCACTTAACGTGACAATCTTCCACGTCAGTTGACTGTTGGGTTTCGGGATTTCATCAGCAATCGTTCTGGCTTCCGCGAGAGTTAAACAGTCCCGATTTACAAGGCTGACTAACTAAGAGCACTAAATTCCCGTTTAGCCCCCAAAATTAGGCATACATTGTACCATTTCCTAGTCCGAAGAAAAAGGAAATGTAATTAGCTCGTTAAATACTTTCTCTCGCTGTGTGTGTGTGTGTGTGTGTGTGTGTGTGTGTGTGTGTGTGTGTGTGTGAAAGGGGCGTACGTACCGGAGCCTTTTGGAGACTTTTGGAGCCTTTCACCGTGCCTAATATGCTTCCAGTCTCTATCACAGAGTACACGTATACGAGCAAGATTTGGGTCTCACTGAAATTGAGTGATACATTCTTAGCTCCCGGTGGAAACATATTCACAGATAGGTGATTTTAAGATAATCTCCTGACAAAGAACGTTGACGTGAATGAGTGGCATTTATTCGCTTTGAATCGTTCGCACTGCACATATCCTGTACGGAACTATTGAACCAACACTGATCTACGTAAGCATGAGAATTGCACGATAAAGACTACTGGTACACGCGGGGGTAACTGCAGTGCTAGCAAAGGTACACGGGCGGCTGTTGATGGGATATCACAAAAAGCAGCTGGTTGTTGTAATCTGTCGGATTGTGATGGAAGTATTTTTGAAAACCTATTCGTTTTTCCATTCACATACGGTGAAAAATTTGCTACCCTTTTACATCACAACAAAGGGGTATTTGAACGGAACCTGATCAACCGATTCTCGAAGTGATTATTAATCAATATCTCTACTCGCCAAAACCCAATAACTTACAGGGTGACTGCAACCCGGTAAACAGGAAATAAAATCCCGTTAAACCTCTGGTTTTATCGCAACAATTTTCGTGTGCTCACAGCGAACAACTAAAATTTCGAGAGGCGGAATGATGTAGCAAATATGACCATAGTGATACAATCAAATGGTCGCCTTGGTTCACTGTAAATAACCATTACCAATACAATTATTTTCCAAAATAAACTTGAGCAAAGAACAACAAGTGAGCACAATTTAATTCCGGAATCATTTCACTGCATCTCAACTGGTGCTTACCGTAGAATACAAATCAAGCACCGAAAGCCCTGCTTTGTCAGTCAAAGGAGGTCTACATCAGTCTGGCATTGCCCTGGTAACCATCTAGGCGGAAGAGTGAATTGATATCATGTTAGATTATCAACACCTGTGATATACATACTAATTTGTATTTTGCCGTGTAAGCACCAGTTGAGATGCAGCGAAATGATTCCGGAATTAAATCGTGCTTGCTTGCAGTGCATTGTGTTCTTTGTTCAAGATTAACAATACCTTCAATCAAGACCAGCTTGATGTATCCAAAGGTTAAAGTTTTAACAACACCGAATAGGTTAATATATGACCATCACTTTCTCACATAAAAGCAAGGTTTATAACCAACGAAACCAACGCACTGTATCTGTGTTAGCGGTTTACGTTGTACCACAGATAAGTTACATTCTCCAGTTTACCGCGTTTATTATATTTAAAATGTGGCTAACTATTAAAGTCCTTTATGAATATATTTTGTTTGTGATGTTTTTTTCAAATGCGTTTTTCATTTCCGATCGTTCCACATTCCCGCCCTGGCCATAGTTCACACTCTTCTTTCACCAAGTTGAAAATTCTGTGGTATGATCGATCACATTAATTCGACCAATCAAAGCCCCGCGATTAAACATGTGACCACATTGCTTGTCCAATATTGATATTGAATCTGATCTGTATCCTTCTTCAGTAACGTTTATTCACTCGTCAAAATCTGGGAATTGTTCAGTTACGTGATGTTTTCTTTTGCATTAATCCAAAGTGATACAGTGTGTCATCCTTGTAGAAAATCATCCTCACATCCAACAATCGCAAAGTTGTAAAACGTGGCATTTTATAGAACACCATCTTCCATCACATCTTAAAACCCCGTTACGCGTCATCAACAGTCGTTTGATTTGTTCGAGTTGCAGTCCTCTGCGAAATGTGCTGCGTGCGTGTGTATGTCTATGTTTCGCTCTAGCGTTTATTAGGGACAAACAATCTCGCTACCACGGAAACAATGACTCCGTATATTTGGGTTCTTTTTTGGTACCAAGATTTTGTAAATTCGGCTCGGTGGTTTCCTCACAGAAATTGATGCGCCATAGTTACTGTCCTCTCACTATCTTACTTGACTGTAATTTCGCATTCCTCTACCAAGGTGGGAGGGATTTATCATATCTTGCATCATTCGCCTGTTCACTGGGTGTAGACTCTTTTTTGATCATCAGATCGTAGTCCAATCATTTGGAATTAGTTGTTCGTCAGTAGGACTACCACACTTCAATCAGGAGCACTCTGAACAAGGTTATATGTGATCTAGAACTTGCTATTTTTTGATTATATTGACGTTAGTGGGTTGAGCAAATATTGGACAGAAACTGATTACAATGATGATTGGACACTTTTGTTTGGTAAAACCGGACTTCAATGATCTCCCGCTTTTGACCGAAATGAACCGGTGTGAAACGGTGTTGACACTCGGATCAACCAATTCAGCTCAGGTGAAAGAAGAAAATTTAAAAAATCCGCAGTCAATTCAAGACAAACCGAAATTTAACCGACGAGTAAACTGTGAGCAGTTTGCAACCAGAATTGTCGTAGGTTTCGCTGACACTCTGATTGGATGGAAATTTTTGTTGCCCCAGCCAGATGACCACATCGAGGATAAGCTAGCAAATTTGTCTGGAATTCCACGTGCAAATGAACCACAAGGAGCCTGACACAAATCCTAGCCAGCATAACACACATGACACGCGAAAGCGACGCAATGGAGATTGAACAAGTGCTCATTCAGTGTTTCGTCCCTCTCTTCTAGAAAGACCTCTTTCAAACGGTTCACTGATAACGATTATAGGTTTTGATCAATCATCAAACATGTGAAATAATGCTTTGCAACAACGATTCATGTTCTTCGGTCTCTAGATCATTCGCGTCCAATCAAATGGAAGATGGGTTGCATGTTTCTGTTGCGTATTTTGTGTCTCATACGTTTACTCATTCATGAACGAGAACTTTGGATGATTGCAAAGCATCCGTTGAATCATCAATACATTGTGATTGTGGTGTCTTTCGTATTGATTGATGTGGTTGCCGCCCGCCCCCTGTCCTCCTTTAGACCGCTTTTAACCAACTATGTAAAGGGATTAGGAATGATATTTTCGGTAAAACAATTGAAATACTCCTCCCGTGCAAAACAAATGTTCACCCCCTGCCCCCAACTTGTACCAGAACTCGGTGTTTCCAGAGCAAAAACGAATTATACACGAATCATTCACCCCTACCTCTAAGTTTTATCACCCGGTACTTATTACTTATCCCAAAAAGCAATAATATGAATTTTCACAAAGCGTTGAAGTGATTAAGTTGATTCCTTTCATCAAACTCGTTTCATAAAGTCACCATTGCATTTTACGAAGGATATATTAATCTCATCCAACAATCCATCAGGTTATGAAGGTTTCCAACCGAGTCATCACCTCGGAGGATAGTACTAAAATGAGCAAGGCGCAAGGCGCGATGCCCGCAACAAGCTCGCAAAGATGGGTTGTGCTATATCGTGTAAATGCATGATGAAAAGCGGTCTGATCAGCTACCCCGGGGTGGCCGAGTGGGTAGCATGCTTGCGTTCTGCCGGTGAGGTCCCGGGTTCGTGATCCCTAGTTGGGTAGATGGATTCACTCACTGCACGCGATGAGACCCAACCAGGTCGAAACAGCTGTCCAGTGCTTCCTAGCTTTTCGATTCACGCTTCATTTGCGCCAAACACGACGAATTTCCTCTATGAAATATCTTCATTCGTTGTAGACCAAATTGTTACTTCAACCCCCCCCTCCCCTCCCCTTCTAAAATGATGCAGATACCTGTCCAGTTTCGACGCACCAAAGCACGGCTATGAATATCCCAATACCGTTGACGGATCTTTTTCAACTCCGATTGGCTACTGCACACCAATGCGACCAATGAGCGACCAAATCACTCGTCCATCTGTGTCTAACGGTTGAGTCAGCAAATAAAATACTGCAAGGCACATATTTGCACCACAAGTTAGAACAGCTGTTCGAATGGCACTGTTTCTGGTTTCTGTTAGAAAAACAGAAGGAGAGAGAGGGAGAGCGGGTAACAAGAAGCGGAATTGTAGCGATAAAACAACAACACTCTGGCACACTTTTCCAGTGTGATATCGACAACACATCCCACTCCAGTCCATCCAGCCTCGTCGGTCACCAACACGGCTGTCAATGGTACAAACCTGGAGTCCGCGGTCTCTTCCAACCTGAACAGAAAAAACATGGTCACATAGACAGAATAAGAACTCTTGAAAAGGTCGCAGCATTAAACATTAAAGCGTTGCGGTAGGCCATGAGAAACCCATTTGTGTTTTCTTGCTGCTGCTGCTGCTGTTGCTGCTGTTGTTGTTGTTTCCAATGGAGTCGAAGATGTTAGCACTTTGATGGACTGAGTAGAAATTTGGCTTCTCCACTTTGGGCGTGTATGTGTGTGTGTGTGTGTGTGTATACAGGGTCCCAATACAAGAAGTACAAGAACATGGCCACTTACAGTCAATCTTAATCAGAACACCTGGTGGTCTCCTCACAGCCTGAAAGTATCATTTACCACCCGATAGTACAAGCACAAACTGATTCGTTTTCGACCAGAATCGATCGTCTTCCTGTCTATCTCGTGTCGGTCCGTGCGTGCGTGAATATGTATTCTCGTGTCATATAATTCTACCAATCCACACTGGGGGTGGAGCTGGATGGGGCATCAGAGGTGTTTGTTTAATTGGATACTCGTTAGGACCGATATAGAGTAGGGATGAGAAAATGATTGATAAATGTATCCAATATTTGCAATCACAACAACATGCTGAATTCGGATAAAGGTCAATTGAGGTACTGAGCACCTGTCATGTTACCCTCAAGATGATTATACGTAGTGATTTGAATTGTAGACAAGAATAATGGGGCAGGAGTTCCGTCCTAGAAAGTCTGCTCTAATCAATCAATCCATCAGTTCTTCATTACGGTTCATTTTGTTCCAATGGCACTCGATTTGATTATTGCAAAATGTTTCTTATCCACCCAGATCGATACTCACTTTCCTTGGATCATTTATTTAATAAACTACTACTACCACTACTGGAACTATTTTCTAAACGAACAATAGCAGAGAAATAATAAATCCTTTGTTTCCCGGTTGTAAGCATTAGAAGTCCGTAAAATGAAACGTTACATAAATGCTTGCCCACGATTATCATGGTTAGTAGCAAATGGTAGCTGATTCCCTGACGGAACACCTATATTAGCACAAAGTTCT
Organism: Echinostoma caproni; assembly: GCA_900618425.1. Classification (NCBI taxonomy): domain Eukaryota; kingdom Metazoa; phylum Platyhelminthes; class Trematoda; order Plagiorchiida; family Echinostomatidae; genus Echinostoma; species Echinostoma caproni. Next base: position 16,753 of record UZAN01046609.1, read on the forward strand.
GTCAACGAATCAATATGGATTTTGACAGAAGGGATCCTGCGCTACCAATTTGCTGATCGCACGAGAAGAATGGACAAAAGCAGTTGATGATGAGTGACACGGTGGACTTCATTTTTCTTGACTTCTCAAAAGCGTTCGATCGGGTGAACCACAAAGTTCTACTGCACAAACTCTAAAATCACGGTATTCGGGGCCTCATGCTTGATCGGATTCAAGCATTTCTCCGATATCGGACCGTATCGGTTCGGGCTTCTGACTCGCTTTCCAGTCCCATGGACGTTAGCGGTGGGGTTTCACAAAGATCTGTTCTTGGTCCGTGACTTTTCCTAACATTCACAAACCACCTACTGAAGGCCCTGAGGCCACAATCAGCACTATTTGCAAATGACACCAGAATTTGGAATACAGTAACGCAACCAGTTGGATCTCTGGCACTCCAAATCATCTCGGGTCCTTTGTGAACGATATTGAATTCAATGTGCCTACGACACAGGGGGTGATTTTTGTACTTCCTCGAAAATGAACAACTGCCACACGCCTCAAGTGAGACGTACCTGGGCATCATCATTCAAGAAAACGTGAGCTGCTCACTCAACTGCCCCAAGGTGTCAAACGCAACTGTAAAGAATGTCCGTTTGCTCAAGCGGGTCTTTGGCCGGTTTGAGTCAACGCTACTATCGGCATACATTCGTCCACTCACAGAGTACGCTATCCAGGCATGGAATCCATGGCGATAACGTGATGTCAAAACACTGGAGCATCCACAAAGGATGGCCACTAAAATGGTCAGGGGTTTGAATCGGTACTCATACACAGAGAGATTGAAGTCCTTCGGGGTTATATTACAATCACCATCAGAGGAGATATGATTATGGTATGACAAATAATGCAAAACCCAAGTCATCCGTGTCGTCCGCTTGTGATATTATCACGTTCATCTTAGGGAACATTTATTCAAACTAGTGGTTTCAAAATTCAGCTTGCAGTATTCGATCTGAAACTGACTCCCCACCCCACGTCACCTGTGCTCCAAGCGTTGAATCTTTTAAACTGGGACTTGATGAAACATAAGCACATAAGTGAAGCTGCTCGCAGCAGCGGAAAAAGCACGTATCACGTAACATTTGACGAGAAAAGCATGAGCTTGAAAGTTATTCCCACAGTACATCTGTGCAGCGGCCACCGGATGGATTAAGTGTGCCGACTATTATGCAAGATGTGTTTGTGTGTTACCAATGTGCTAATCAGATCTGACTTTTTCGACCGATACGGTCTTCCCCTCCCTCCTATAGCCCCAAGCTGAATAAGAAAAGCTACCGAAAACAAGTGTGTTTGACCGAAAATGTTTTATCCTGCTCCAAAAGATGATTCCCCTTCAGTTTTCGGGGTTAGATTGTCTTTGAAGTCAAAAATAAACAAAACTGAAATTTCATAAACAGTAGTTCCGGTATAGTGTCATCCGTTTCAAAATGGACAAACATTTGTACAAGCTCGCATGCATCGAAACTAACGCTTTTTCTCATCCATCCAGTTAGCACAAAACCAGTATCGTCATTGATAAGAAGTTGGAATCACTTAGTTTCATCGACATAATGCAATCACTTTTGTTTCGCAACATGATAAAAGATGACTCGCAGCGTTTCAGTGAATCGGCTGAAATGAACACTTTCTGAGTACCGGAAGAATGCAACAGTGGAAAGAGGATGGTTATGTTGCTTTTCTCTCAGGGTTCCCTCCTCACAACACACTTCCCTGTGCACAACAGACGGACTACAAGCGCGATGCACTGTCCAACACGCAATCTTTCAATTGATCCCGGTTCACTGGGAAACAGGTAGGCAGTAGGATGCAGCAGAATCACTTATAAACCTGGGCACATTCCCCGGGGGTAGTGACTTTATCCCCGCTACGGTATATAAACAAAATTTTGTTCCCTTTCAGTTTGTTTTTGTTTCATGGCACGGTGCGTAGATGTTGCTTTTTTGAGAGTGACGGTCGCGTTTATTTTTGTTCGCAATTCAAACGAATCCCGCTTTC
>UZAN01046610.1:4665-19457 GCA_900618425.1 Echinostoma caproni
ACAGACTTGGCCGTAAGGGGAATAGAAAAAATGTTCGAACATCACTGTCTTTGTTTCATTGCTCGATTTCAGTGGAATAACCGGGTTGGGTCTTGGGCCGACTCGGTCGCGCACAGGGACAAGTGCTCGATAACCAAAGGTTGCGGTGGTTGGAGAGCGTGTTACCCATGTCACTAAATAAATTGTCCTGGCATCTATTCCCCGGGACAGGTAGCCATTAGAACTAGGTTAGATTTGGTCGAACTAAAATCTGACATGGAAGTATGAAAACCCTGACCACAGGAATTGAACATGTTGGTCGCGTTAGGTTCCCTGATCGAGGATATCGGGATCAGCGTAATCGATGGCTAGCGACACGACAATGTAGCTGTGTGTCGTTTTAAGTGACGCTAGTATATTTGTTCACTTTCCTTGTAACTTTAGCTTACTGCTTCCCTCAATTCCTACATCCAGATGGGTTGCCATAGGACAACAACTTGGGCCATCACACAAAAGTTCAAGGTGTGTGAAAAAGATATGTGAAAAATAACTGAAAACTGAACCTAAAGGTAAGAACTGACCCAGGAAAACTTAATTGCCGCATTAATGTTTGTAGAATCCGGACTAAACTGAAAAATACGTGGTTTCTTGAGGGATAAATGAAAGCGGAGAAAATGGCAATCCACAATTTTTCGTGAAGTCGATTTTTATTTGCTTTTGTTTACACATGAATGGCTTTAGCACCTCCATAGTCTCCTTTTTTGGTATCCCCATTGTTTCTAGTCTTGGCACGTGAAAATAAATCAGTTAAGTATCTTTTGATGAATCCACCATGAATGGGAAATTCCGAGTAGTTGCCCGATTAGTCAAAGAAGTTGATTTTCAAGGATCAAGTTTCGTACAATTGCCTGAACGTGCGGTTGATGTGCGTTGTTCAACGCGGAAAGGTGTATGAGTTTACTGGCCATGAGACGGCGAAGCCAAGCATTAATCTTTCAGTCGTAAACACATTATTGTCTTGATTGAGGTTTTCTGCATGAAACAACTTTCTTCCAACATTGGTAGTCTTCTTTCCATAACTTCTACTGATGTATTATCACCCACCCTTGAACGACTGAGCAGCGTTTACGGGTTTCGTTCTAACATAAGTCTTCTTTAAAATTTTACCACTGCAATGAATCGTCCGGCTAGCAAAACGATTCTGATATCCATTGCGTGTACAGATAGATTTGAGACGTCATAATTTTTCTCCCACTTGCATATACGCTGCAATTTTCCTTGCTCTATGATTCAGGTAGTCCACCAAATTATTTGCCATTGAATGATACAGAGCTCAATCTCCAATAATCCTCCACCTCACATACCAAATCGTAAATATTCTCAGCAATCGGATGAATCAGTCAACATTTGTGTGACCATCACTAATCCCGCATTTGATTTCAAGATGAAACCAATTCCTGAAAATCTTTAACAATAATTTCCCTTTACCCAACGAACATTGTTTGAATACTGATCTTCAAAGTGATGTATTGAAATGACTACGAATGAGGAAAAGCCTCGATAAACTGGAAAAGAGGGCCTAAGTTTTGATGGTTCAATAACAGGAGAAGTACTGGATACTTTCACCTGATGAGGTTTTCATAACTGCAAAACCAATCATGTGCATCGGATAATTCTTTTCCACTTTTCTGTTACTATGATTGAGTTAGAGCCAAAAACGAGAAAGCTACATATTTTTATTCAGTTTTGTTAGGATGATCACTTCCTCCTGTTAAACGAAGAGACAAGATATAAACTGAAATAGATAAAGTTCGTAGTCAAAAACAAGCACTTCATATTGAAATCGTTTCGGTAGATCAGATTTAAAGTGTTTTGATCTAAGTATGAAACAATTGATTGCTTTGCAAAACACTTCTCTCAGTGCACCTGAACTCACCGGGTCAATGACTCCATACATCCTATTTAGGGTAGACAGATAGGTAAATAACCTAAGAAAACTGTAAAACAAAACATTTGATTGGGTTCCGTGGGCCACATCTTGTGAACTGAACGAGACATAGGTATGATGCTCAATAAATGTGTTTATGGGCCCATTGAGTTGTAAATCATTTGAAGACTATTACAAAATACACCGTATTGAAAAGAGTGCTATGTCAACAGGGCACTTGGCACAGATAAAATTGATAATTCATGTGATTTTGATTCCCCGAGGAGATATTGATTGGTGCATCAGATAGAATAGAGATAAGTCTTAGACCGATCTGGTCCATTGGACAAAGAATTCTTTATCAAATTTACATGTTTGATGTGTTTTTTCCTTCAACCACATACTGGTGAATGTTTTCTACACTTTTTCCTGTTAAGCTTTAACCAAAACCGGTAGTCATTTAGTCTCTAACCACAATCCTTTAGCCTTAACCTACATTCCTTTAGCCAAAACCCGCAATGCTTTAACCAAGACCCGTAGTCCGTAGTCTTGACGAACAAACTTTAATACCGCCGCAGTAAACGAGTCAGATCAAAAAGTATCGGAACGTTTTTAAGTCAACGGATGTTGAAAAAGATATTTTCTACAAATGTTGATGTTGCAAAGTTTGGTTAAGAAATAAGGTGTGGGGGTCGCATGCTGCAACACATGTCGACTGGAGAAGGTTTAACCGATGTGCCCGTATCGTTGAACCATTTGTCACATCTCGTGCAGCTTCAGTGTTTTTTAAAACATGTGATACTCGTAGGAGTAAAAATGTCAGCTGTACGGTACACTGTTCTGCATTCAGAAGTGGAGAGATGTATATATAAATATACCGAGGATAACAAACTCCGCTCACAAAAGTACACCTCCATAATTCCTAGTTGTTTGCTTCATCTCACTTGTTTGACAGAACTGCGGAACACCTTTGATCGAAACGCTGACAGAACAGAGTCTAGCAGACTGCGGTTCCGATCGGACAAGAACAAAACAAAATGTGGCTTGACTTCAGCTGACCCGTGATGTCAAGACTAGGTGTCAACTCAGCCTGAACATGAAGAACACCCTACATCGGCTTATAACATGAAACCCAGTACTGCGTAGGGCCGAGTCGTCAGATAATGTATTGAATGTGGGGTTCATACATAATTCATGCATAACTGTTGCAAAACCCTACAGAAAATGGTATCAGGGACCCGGAAAGATTAACAGGGAGACCAATATCAACCGTCCCGAGACAGTTACCTCTTAACTTTTGGTCTGAAACTTTGCGAATTGATCCGTTTAAACACATATCTCATCTTAGTCGCAGTTTTCAAAGCCCTGTTCCTCATTATCTGCATTAAATTATTTCACTAATCGTAGAAAATTGATGTATAACCGAAGAATCACAGTGCATGATTAAATTTATTGAAGAATTAATTAACCGAATGACTGCTACATACCCAAAGTGTTATCTTCAAATTTCAATTCCTCCATATATCGAATTATGGTTTCCGAAGTGAAAATTGTATTCCTTTGAAATGAGATGTAATAGACGCGACTTCCCGTTCGTGTACCTACCACCAGATTATGTCATATTGATCAAACCTCAACTACAGACGAATCACTTGGTGGCAGTGGTGGTGTTGGTCAAGGAGCCGGTTCAAAAGGTGCGGTCAATTGGGATCAGCATATCAGAAACGCTTCCAATGATCCGATTTGCACAGCTGCTATTGGCGGTCGACGTCAGCTGTTCGTTGCTCGATCTTCCGGTCAAATCAAACAATATCGATTACCTGATCTTTGGCTCGAGGATACATTGAAAACTACGGATACAAAACCGTATAGGCTACAAGTAAATTGTGACTCCAGGTACGAACAATTTTATTCGACCACAGTTTTGTTTTATTATGAGCAACGGAGCTATAAACTCAGTCATCTGTTTTGTAAGGTTTCTGTACGATTGTAAGCCATTCTCGCGTAAGAAACTCACTACAAAATTCTAAATCAGATGCGAAGGTATCTCTGACAATGGCAGCCCAAGTGCCTCAATCCAAGACTGGGTTAACACACATTGCGATTCATTGGTTAATGAGTGTTACAGACTTCATTCAGCCTCGGTGGCAATACGGAAAATTGCTTTCATACGGTGAATATGGTTAGTATTAAATAACCGGGTAGGGCTCACATAAGATGAAAAATTACGAGTACTTAGAAATTATTCCCATTAAAACGTATGAAATCGTAAGTATTTGTAGACAAACTAATGTTTCTTCGCTTCATACATCTGGACATTTTGAGTAAAAATTTGTTTCTAATGCAGAATATACTAACAGAAAACTCTCTCTCTCTCGAATGATGAAAAAATAAAGAATAAAGAGAGAATAAGTAGCATAGAGCATATTGGAAAACACCATCAGTTGGTGAAGTTAACATTGCAACCCGTCACTCCCGTAGAGGATTGGTGAACCCCGAGACTGAAATCACACATTAAGTCATGTGATCAGTTCATGGACCTTGCCGGATGAATCTGGAAAACATCAATTACAGAACGTAAAAAACGAGAAAATCTACCCATTTTGAATAGTGATACTTGTTTTACTAATGACAAATAATAAAAGCGGGTAAACTGAGGTATCTGCAACAAGTCAATCTGGGTCAATGTTTTAATCCTAAACGAAGGCATAAAAGTCAATCAAATTGGTTTAAACCCTAAATCTTACGAATAATCCTCACCAGACAACGCAATTACATTCAAACTCAGGGATACTGTGCTAGCAATCAATAACTATCCCAATCCGCAAACAGTTCACATAATTAACCTCTGCCATGCATCGCTCGAAACCCAATAATAACTAATCACGGTCCGAACCCAACAGACACTCACATCGAATTCCGGTGTCTTGATTTTAGTCATTGGAAACAAACACCCTAGTCATCCCGTGACAACAACCGTTCCATGATACTCTCACTGCTGCGGAAGTGTTAAAAAGTGCGGAAAGTTGCCCCTTTTGGGCTTGTGTACGATTTACAATTTGATACTCGATATAGATTATTGTTGTTTGCCGTGCTGTGCCAACTGAGATGCAACGAAAGCGGAATAGGAATAATTTGAGCAGTCTAGTCTTATCCAAGGCGGGGTGGGTTCGTGAAGTACTGGAGGTATTCGAAAATGAACTCGAGTTTATCTCCAACGTGCTCAGAAGCAGTGGCTACCAGACCGTTTCACTCAACCAAATATGTTGGTACAGGTACCAAAAGTAAACACTGATACGATGAAAAAGAAGGTCCTGTTCGTCAGTCTTCTTTTTAAGAGCCAACTTGCCACTGAAACCCTCATAAGATGACTGAATGGAGCGGAAAAAGCCACATTCAACGCCACGCTTTTACGCTGCCCTTTCAAGAGTTCGCCACTGATAAGCATACGCAATAAAGACAAACTAACGATGTTGACCGCCTCATTGACTGTTTACTCGTTCAGATGCTTTTGTGGCGCACTCTACGTCGGTCGCACAGCACAGCAGTTATCTGTGCGCATGAAAGAACACCATCCGCGTTGGGTGAGTCAAGGTGGTTCCGGATCTATCACAGGTGCGCTTCTCACCCACTTGGTAGACACTGGCCATTGTGTTAACCGAAGTGAAGCATTTCGCATTATTTATCAGGTTCTCCCTAACCGGTCTAAATAGGTTTGAATGCTTACAATGGCCACAGCCGAAGCCATCTATGTTAAACATTTGACCCTCGAACTACGTGCCCAGAAGCGTCTTATCGAAGCTCTCCATCTCTCTAGGGGTTCGCGAACTATCTCCTCACCCCTGCCTACATCCACACATTTTCACACAACAACAACGATCCCTCAGAACTGGGTCACAAAACCAACATGACAGAACTAAAAACCCCGGAAGCACAGAACTGAGAATGCGGTGTGCAACACACACACACACACACACACAAGCAAAGTGAACGATTCCTCACATTTTATTGTTCTCCTCCCAACCCCTAGTTTTCTCCCCTCATATAAAGTGTAACGGCATGATTATGAGTTTTTGAAAACAATTGTTTGATTGAAATTGTTCCAAATGCCAGTATTTTGATATTTGGATTCTATTTTAATTCACTCGGAAATTTGAGTATCCGAAGACTTAAATATATTTCTCCAAACAGCATTCATCGTGCCTGTTCCCATGTATCCTTCAAAAGGTATTTCAACTATTGGTCTGGTCACTTTTATTTTTTCAATAACTCAAAGCACTCAAACAATTATTATATTACCTGAGAGTTTGGGGGGGGGGGTTCGATTTAATTTCACAAAGGTAATTTGTCGTGTATCGAGCAAACAAAACGTGAACTGAAAAGCTAGGAAGCCCTGTTCAGCTGTTTCGGCCTGGTTGGTTCTCATCAGTGCAATTGCGAATGCATAGACTCAACTGGGGATCGAACATGGGACCTCAACAGTGGTAGAGCACAAGCATACAACCCATTCAGCCACCGGACAGCTGATCAGACCGTTTTCCGTTTACACGATATAGCACCACTGACCGCCACGAGCCTATGGCAGGCATCTCGCCTCGCTCATCTCAGCGCTAGCCTCTGGGGTTATGATCCGGTTGAAAGCTTTCAAAACCTGACCACTTGTTACATGATAATTCCCTCTTTGAAATTATTATATTAATTCAAATGCACGAAGTGTGCGAAACTACTTATTTGGTCGATATCTTTCTCTCGTTTTTCGCCCCAGTCTTCTGGCCGTGATTGATGAATCCGGATTGTTAACGTTGCATCCAGTGAAAGGAGAGAACGGAGAATCGGTTGCCATGGACAGGAAGCAACTGTCGAGTTTCCTACGCAAAGATGTTTGGGATGTAAAATTTGCTGAAGTTAGTTTATTCCAGATCAAGCTAACCATTTGTATTACTTCCTCATTGAAGATCTCAATCCGAGCATTAACGCATGCTTTGGTTTTGGTCTTAGCCTTTCAAATACCAATGTGGCTATCGAATGATGAAAGAGATGAGATTCAGCGAACGGTTAAAGGTTACCAAACAAATAACGTAGAATGCACATATTGATAATGTCTCTGAAGGAGAGACGGAATCGTTCGGTTGTCTAGTAAATGTGCGTAACCAGAAGAGGGGAATTGTTTGCAAGAATTGATTTCGAGCCGGACAATTGGCAACTAATTCAGAGTGATCATGAAATTTATTTTATGATACGATACAATGAGTAAATGTCTTTTTACTTTCTTTTTCTATTTATTGAATTTACAAATGTACAGTCAACATTCAAAAAGGGGGGCTGCGGTCATACAAAGACTGCTTGGACAATACAGAAATGGGGAAGATGGACGGTGGTTGTGGCTGTTCAAACCCCTGAACTCCCAGGTCACAAGTTAGTGACCTAACCACTTGGCCACTACCTACTCAGGTCATCAGAACTAAAGTGAACAAGTAACAGAATCAAATTAACTAATCTTTCCATCGATGTAAATTGGTCACTGAAGAAATACACAGAGTGCTTCAGCGGGGCGACTATCTCTAAGTCTGATTTTTCTTCACTCCTCTTACGGTTTGCCGCATCAGTGGTTTCCTGGGTGACGTCACCGACTTACTGTTCGATTTCCGCGGAACTGGATTAAGTTACACACAACAACATAAGCGATTTCGAACGGAAGGTAATGATCTAAAAATTATCTCGAAGTGAGCAAATTATAGACTGGAGTCGGTACAGTAGAAATGAGAGAGTTGAATTTGAATTGAGTTTTCCAGCAGATGAATGTCTGTGTTTTTGCATTGTGAACAAATAATGGAAAGGTGCAACACCAAAGAAGAAATATACGAGAAAATCACCAGTTTCGGTGAAATAGAACCAAAATGAAAGCAATGACAACGTTTTCATGGTGAATACAAAATAAGGCAGTGACTAGATGCACAAGCGTCACTAACCACTGCACAGTTGTATTGTGGTGGAAGGTGGTACAAAGAGAGCCCCGGCTAGCGAACGAATCAAGAATGGGGCCCATCCAACCAGGTGCGCGGACGTTGCGGCGGGAAGTACTTCGCAAGACAATGTCGACTACCACTTGAAACGAACGAATCGACAATTACAGCCCGACGAACAATCCCCATCTAGCCAGAAAGATATCCACCGAATACCACAACGTCGGAGCTGTCCAACAACGTATCTCGTGCCACGATCGGGCAAAACCATTCGGAACGGTACGCGGAAGAAGAGGCGACGTACGTGTCAAGTGCGGACGAAAACCAACAGGGGTTGACCAACAGAAAGAGGCATGGATCATTGTGCCGCGTGGTTAATAATTGAATGTATATAATTGAACGCATGGAAGCACGGAACAACTGTTTTGACCTGATTGGGTCTCATCAGCTGTGTGAATCCACCGATCCGAACGGAGATCGAAATAATGACCTCACCGGTAGAACTCGAGAATACTACCTACTCGATCACCGGAGAGCTGATCAAACTGTTCTTTTGTCAGCATGAAAAAATCCGTTTTCTGAGTTTAATGCGGATGTCACACCTCAGGCATCTCAGCACAAACTTCCGGGGTTGCGACTCGATTAGAAACATTGGGAACCGGATTACTGGGTTGGCTTAGCACCCAGCCTCACTCTAACTGAGGAAGTAATAGAAAAGGTGGATGAGTTTTTGCTATTTGGGCAGTTATATATCATTTGGCGGATGCATTACGAATGAAATGTTAGATCTGATACATAAGACTCGGTTGTCGTTCGTCAACTTGAGACGGTTGTGGTGCCGCCGCAACATCCGACTGTCTGTGAAGGGTCGAGTGTACGTCCCGGCAGTTCGGTCAGTTCTCCTAAATGGTGTAGAAACTTGGCCATTCAGAAAACAGGATAAGGATAGTCTGTATGCATTCAGACATCGCTGTCTATGCCGCATTACAATAGTCTGGTGGGCAAACTGGATGAGCATTGCTGAGATTAGACGTCGAGCTTTAAGCACTCGCAGTCACCCACCAAGGTAAGTGGTCAAACTCCAAAGACTGCGTTGGTTAAGGCATGTGTTAAGTATGTCACCAAATAGGTTGCCACGGCGCAAAACGTTTTCCGAGGAGGAAAGTGGTTGAACTAAAGCCAGGGTTGGTCAAACGAAGACATGACGCAAGGGTATGAAAAATGCTAACCAGGAGTCTGGATCACAGAGGTCCTATCAGGACCCCTGGCTGAGGACCTTAGCATGATTATAACCGGTGGTTAGAGACACAGAGTGATATGGCTGTGTCGTTAACAATGGCATTTGTGCATCTTCTTAATTTCCTCGCAACATTAGTCCACCGAAATCCTACATTTTCTCTTTCAACTTTCCGGTCTTTCTACTACTTTTCATCCAAATGGGCAGCCAAAAGACAGCAACCAAAACCGATGCACACAAGTGCATAGTTAATGGTTATAAAAACTGAACTGAAGTGAAATGAACTTAATATAATAATACCTATCGTAGCTATTCAAATACTTTTACAGCTTTCACTGTTTATTTTACTCACGGAGGATCAAGTTTTTTTTTGCGATCACGGTGTATTATTTTGTCAGATTACGCCATCACCTTGAGCACGCCTGGGCCTGTTTTGTAGGGGAATGTACCATAGTCTTACGTGAATCTCACTGACTATCACTAATTTTTTAATGCGGCTGTTGAATGGGGTCCCGGGAATGATACAAAATACGGCTTCTGATTGCATAGATGGCCTATCTCTACTACATGAATGATGGCGGAAACAAACTCAAAATTTGCTCCTGTTTCAGGAAAGTCCGCAAATGTTTGCCATTATGGAGAAAACACGCATGTTCATCTTTGACGGACTACAACCGGAACCCCCGGTACACACATCCACATTTTTGTGCCAATTTAACAATCTGGAAGTTTTCGGTGTACTACTGGATGAACTTGTTGCTTTGGCAGATCAACCCTCGACGGACTGTTTACTGCGAGTACCCGTTAAAGTTAGTGATGTGGAGTTTTCGCTGCTTTGTTACGCGGTTACATGGTCAACGAGTTATCAGTCCATTCTCAAATTTTTGGAACACTATGTTTTTTTTAATTTATTTGGGTCTTGAATCTTTGATAGCTTCTGGTTGCTTTCTTGACGTTTTATTTTGTGTATTCAGTTCAGTTTATACAACCACTAGCCTGGTGGCGGTTTGGTTGCTCCCGCTGTTTATCCATTTTGGGTGAAGGGTTACAGGAAGGAATGAGAATTTCCGAAACAGTATCAATATGAAGATTGGAAATTCAGATTGACTAGGGTTATACAGAAGTTGAATAGATTTAGGAGTACCTGAGTTACAGACAGCCCACGGACTGTATAGCACTCAAGGTGTCTAACTATAGAGCACAATGGTTTTTGCATTTGTATTTGTGTAACTTGTGTAAGCATATATGCTTAGATCTCAGCTTACAATGCACACTGTTCGTCACGCGGAATGGGATAACAATGATAATAACAATAATATATGTATATATATATATATATTTACCACGGACTTGCGGACAAGTAAGGTGCCAATATCACAACGATACTAACAATAATACTAACTAAAGGGGAGTTGGGTTGGGATACAGAACATAGGGAAAAAGACGGAACTGTTAAAATGGAAATTTACAATGAAATGGGATAACAATTTGTTTCGTGTCTCACCGAACACATTTTGAAAATGTTTGTGTTAGTTTATCGTTTTTTTTTCATGGAACACGGGACTTTGACAGGCAAACCGTACAACATTCGCGACACTGACTTCTATTCTGGGTCATATCTCTCAGCGTCTCTAACGAGTGACAGCCCTTATCCCTTCGGCCTCAACCCGAAAGGTGGGCTGCACCAAACCAAGCCAAAGCTGAAGACAGATTCTTCATACCTCTACGCCATGTCATGGTCTGACCGCCGCACCGCTTCTTCCAGCCTTGCCCGACACGTTCGAAGAGAGCACGGAAAAGCAATCAGTGGGCAGGCATAAGCAATACGTGACCAAGCCATTGGAGGCGGTGTAAGACGATTACTTCTGTTAGAGAACGACTAAGTACATCCAAGACACGACGGCGTCATTGCTCAGCCGATGTTCTTACCACATACGAGCAATGCTTCGGAGACATCGGTGGTCGATTACAGAACGTTGATTAGCATCCTCAACGCGGAGGAGCCAGGTCTCTCAACCGCAAAACAAAACGCTACGAACAGCGGCGATGTACACCGTTTTCTTAAGGGACATTCGGATATCATGATGGCGCCACGGGTGTCACAGTTGGCGAAAGTTGCTCTAGATTTCGCTATTCGTGATGTGATCTCCTGCCCAACACTAACACCAGCTACGATCATGCTCCCGAGGTACTTAAAGCTCTCAACTACTTCTAGCTGATCGCCACAGAGGGTGAGTACAGGAATAGGCTCATACCAGTCTTGAATAAGCACTCTGCACTGCCTGTGTGTTGTCACCCAGCAATAATAATAATTAAATGAAGTATAACATGAAAGGTAAAGAATGTCACTGATATTTATTTCATGTCCAAAACGTTTGACGTAGTTCACTTGCTACCTGTTCCTTTTTGGTTAGGAGTCCTGCCAGGTAGGGCGCAGGGGAATTTTTGTAAATGTTAATGCGAGAGGGTAGATGCCAAAATGAGGAGCCTGTGGACGGATGGGAACGACAAGGTGATAGATCGGAATGCAGTGGATGATGAGGGTCATCTAGAACCTTATGGACAAATTTAACACAAGAGGTGATGTGACCATCAATGAGTTCTGTGATTAATGAACCAATCAGAATTAATGATGGACGACTGGTGGTCGCGAGGTCACCTTCAGCTATAAGCATGAGAAATTTCACAAATCACGACTTCCCGTACATACAAACTGAGGTGTGAATAAAACCTCATCTCACCCGACCGTAACTTTTCTTTTATCTGTATTTGGTCCGAAACTGATTCTTCTTTAGTGTTGGAAATATGTAAAGTCATGTCATATATGAAACTCTGGAGGGAAGTAAACACATTCTAATTTTTTACACTCATTAATGTATAAACGCCAAACACCGAACGGATAATGTCGCCTTTGATGGTGACCCTATGCAGATATTCTGTTCCTCGTTGAAAACTACCACGAGTTTCCTGGAAAATATCTCCACCTACAAGTAATGTCAGTCAACATTGTGACAATATACTCATCGATTCCTCCGATTGGGCGTTGAGCACCGTGTTTTGGATTACGCTCTGTCAGTGAGCGAGCATCAAAATCGCTAAAGTCTTTTTGGACGAAAGTGTGACTTGCCTCATTCCGTGAAGCGATAAGATTTGAAGTCAGTAAGTTTCATACACATCAACAGATGTGGGCCCTCTAAGAGATCTAACTAATCATCGGTAGATTTGTGTTTGGTTTTAATGTGGGCCGTTTGTTATGTATGTTTGAAGGTGTGTGAATCAATAATGTGTATCTTTTCGTGATTAATCGAAATCGGTCTGCATAATTTGGTCTTTTTTGACATATTCCATACATCAGAACACAAGTCCGAAGGCGAACAATTGTTTTCGAATGATTCATAATCGTGCCTGTACAGATCATATAAGGGTTTGTCGTTAGTGGGGACACATTTTCACGCTGGGTCAAAGGGTCATTTGGGATGAGGAGAGGAGAGGGGAGAGGTAAGCTCTATGTGTCTGTGTTCGGGTGAGACCGATTGTGATTGGAGTGGTGGTGGTGGTGATGGTGATGTTGATGATCAATTTGGGGCCAGGGTAAGTGAAGAGCTTGAACCAGTCGCTTTTGTGCACATAGTTCTGGTGCGAATAGGCGAATGCCTATCGCCTCAGCGGTGGCTAGTGTATGTAAGCGCACTGCTTTGGAGGGGTTGAGGGGCACACGATAGATTACGTTGAAAGCCGATTCCGGTCTAATTTGATGACCTGTATCTACTAGATGACCAAGAATGGCACTTCCTATGCTTCCTGTTCCTCCTTGTTTTAACCAACGTGGGCAGTGCTCCTTCATCCATACATTGCGAAGGATTTGGATGATCAAAAATGAG
This sequence comes from Echinostoma caproni, assembly GCA_900618425.1. NCBI lineage: Eukaryota > Metazoa > Platyhelminthes > Trematoda > Plagiorchiida > Echinostomatidae > Echinostoma > Echinostoma caproni. The sequence goes on from UZAN01046610.1 coordinate 17,653, forward strand.
TATTTTCCAATTGCTTTTCACCAAATGTTACCAAGTATTCGAAAAATATTTGTCTCTTCAGAATGTATCGATTCTAAATAATATCTTTTCCATTACTTCACCAGATTCTTCGGGACTGTGAAACTTTGTTTGATCAAGAAGGTCCAATTAAGGCACTGGAATTTATCGAGGCCAATCCTCATCCACGTTTAAAGTGAGCGGTTGCCGTTAGATTCGAAATGAAACCAGATTTAAGGGCACACTTCTCGTTTCCCCTCGTTTTAAACTGAGCGAATCAACCCTGCCTTCACGTACTTTGGTTTCTGATGTTCATCGATTTGTTTGGTCAAGGAATATCGGATAGTGATGAAATAAACGAATGACAGGGAATTTGTGGAACTCAAATGCTTGGAGAAAACGAGTACAGGTACGAGTGTGAATAAACTCAAAACCCAGTTCGATGACATAGTAGATACCACCATCACGGCTGAGAACCGTGTATGGCTGTGTTCATCACTGTGAAAATTTGTATTCTATGGACGTAATCCAGATTTTTCTTGCATGAATTTAATTTACTTTACGGTGACACAAAAGAGACTTGAATGACAAAGATCAAACTTGTCATTAAGGCTGTTATTTGCGGACTTGTTTATGGTCAACTCCGAGAATCAGATGAACAAATTATTAAACTATTCAAAATTGAAAATTAAATTATTCTGAATGAGAAGCGGTCTGATCTGCTGACTTGTGAGGTCCCAGGTTCGATCCCCAATTGGGTCAACGGATTTGCACTGCTGATGAAACCCAACTAGACCGAAACAGCTGTTTAGAGCTTCCTAGCATTTTTAGCTTAAGCCTCATTTACACTGACGACTTTATCGTATCAGTAAATTATCTGTCAAAGACTATATGGTTTTCTCGCGTTACTGCGATGCGATTCCATGTGTGGTTTACTCAACTAGCGACAAAGATAAGTTTTCAGAGTTTCAGGTTTTACAACCATTATTTATGCACTTTCGTGCGCCGGTTTTGGTTGCTGTCTTTTTGTGCCCCATCTGGATAAAAGAGCAGAATGAGGATTGGAACGTTGAAAGCACATTCAAGCGGAAGATGGAGAATTCATATAGAGCAGTGTTAGGAGAATAATGAGTGAATGCATGAACGCCGCTGTTTCCGACACCCAGCCATGTCATGTGAGAGTGAGGAACGAAATGACTATCATGGACATTTGCCGGATTTGCGGATTAGAAGAGTCGGCGTGGCATTCTGCCTGTAGAAAAAAGTTTCGTACATCTGAGAGTGATTACGAACCTGAGGTGCTATCTAACAGATGGCACAAAACCACTGAAAATCTTACAAATATAATAACATCCGTGACTAAAACCAGAGTAATCACCAAATCCGGCATCCGAAATTCACCTATTCGAAGCCGCACAAAGAAATGGCTATCGGCGAGGGATTTAGCCTGGCGAGATTATAATCATCTTCCGAATGCTGTCACGTGGAATAATTACCGTATGCTGAGGAACCACTGTACCAAGCTGATTCGTGAGGATAAAATGAAATACCAAGAGGTGCTAGCACAAAAATTCATTTCTAACCCTAAGCTGTTGTACCAACACGTCAACTCCATTCGAAAAGTAAAGTTTGGTTTACCGGTACTAAGTAGCGCTGGAAGAGTTGCAGCCACTCCAATGGAAGCAGCGGAAATGCTGAAAATTCATTATTCCAACGTATTCGCAGCACCGCAGGTTGAAGGTTTACAACTACCCCAACGGTTGCATCATCTTCCACATCCTTCGCTCACCTATGTATCATTTACTGCT